>CAMOHE010054300.1:0-15517 GCA_946598075.1 Artocarpus hirsutus | reverse complement strand
TCAAATTAATTGAGGAGCGGGATAGAATTAAATGAGCATTAAAAGAAAATGTTATCATGTCTCCCATGGAGACTTTTAGCAAATAATGTCAACATAATTGAGGGGACAAATGGGGTATGTTGTAGAAGAAGATGAAGGAGGCATTAAAAAGGTAGTTGGGAAAACATATCGATGTCTCCTGGTAGTTGAGGTGAATTAATTCTATGTCTCCAAATGATAAGGATGCTATTTAATTGAGCATTAATGTAGCGGGACCAGGTTGGTAGAAATAAGTGATAGGTAGATTTAAAATATTTACTACGGAGACTTAGTAAAAATGCTAAAGTGACATTTTATTCTTATGATTTTACAAAAAATCATACCCGTTAAAATAACGGGTGTTTCACAACTAGAGCTCAAGATGCTTGAGTTTTTTAGCAATTGATGAAGTCCTTTTTTTTTTTTTTGGTCTTAGATGATTGCCTGTGGGAATTAAATTTAATTTGTCCAGAAAGAAAAAAAGAGATTAAGATAGAACCATAAGCCAAGGAGCCACAGATAACCTCTTTAATTCTTGTTTATAGTTTCTCTCAAAATCAGTTGATACAAGCTTTAATATTATATAAAAAAAATAATAAAGGAGAAATGATAAATTACATTGACACCCTTGTGTTTTAACCAAATTACATAGACACCTCATATACCAAAGCTAATCATACTGACACCTCCTAGACATGACTTTGTTAATTTTTTTGTTTGAAATGACAAAAATACCCTGTTTAATCTCAACCATTGTTTTAAATTATTAAATCTTAGTCATTGATTTAAAAAAAAAAATCCTAAGTATACATTGGGGTCCTGCAAATCTACAGGGTATGACGTGTTGGGATAGCACACGCGTAAGCCTCTAACTCATTGGTGTTGATGGGAACAATTAGGCCTATGTACTGAAGAAAATGATTTCCAGGGCCTACTCTATTGGCAAACAACTAAAATTTTGATTAGACTAAGAGAACACGAAAAATATAGTAATGAAGGAACTAACATATGCAGAGATGGTGGGAGGAGTAGTCAATGGTTGACAGAGATTTGGGTTCGGAGGATAGAGACAAAGTTGTCTCTTTAAGGGCTGCATGCAAAGCTACCTCTAATGACGGATCTGAGTTATGGTTGTAAAACAAAAGAAGAAAATCTAGCAACCATAGCTGAAAGGATGGAGCTTTGGGATCCTTTATTTTTCCGAAAGAGTGTTTTGGAGGTGAACGCAGGTCGTCTCGGTGCCAGGCTTGGATTGCCTAAATAGGAAACTATAGGTTTGAATTTCCCAAAGGTTGTGAGAGATTTTGGTACAATTCCTAAGTGTTTTAGTAGCACTCATGCAAAACATAGCCATTGATAAATTTGAATACAAAATCAAAATCTGAAAACTAATCTAAAGTCCAACAATTACAAACTAAAATCTCAAAACTATATCCCAACTCTAACGACGGAAGACTAATCCTAAAATCAATCCAAAAACAGAGAAAACAGAGTTTTTTTTTGGAAAGCAGATCAAAATATTATGAACATTATTTTTTGTCTATTCCTTCCATAGTAACTTTATACATGCTATTGTTAGCAAAATATGATAAAATACGAATGGAAACTGAAATTATATATTGAAGAAAAAAATACAACAATAACAATATTGAAAGTGAAATTACAATAACACAATAAAAGCAATATTAAAAGGAATAATAACAACAATTCAATATTAAAATTTGAAAAGGTTAAAGCACCAAGACAAATTCGCCCTCTCCCTGTAGATTCTCTAGGCTTGAATGGTGTCCATTTTTTAAGATACAACGGCGGAACAAGTAGCAAGTACAAACGAGAGGCTGCTACTTCAGTGAGCTATAGTCTATCACATTGAAGTCTCAAGACTCTAGAGTGAATTTCTAAAAGTAAAAAAAGGTCTAAAATTTGTTATGTTGAGATAAGGAGTGGGAGGTCTATTTTATAGGGATTTGGAGGAGGCATGACATTAAACCAAATTGATCAACTGATTTAATTCCTAGCATTTAATCCGTAACTCCACCAATATTAATACAAGGCTTATTTCCAAGTATCAAATCCGAGACATGTTTTTTGGAATTTAATTCACAGCATAAAATGCCTCTTTTTAAATGGTTACAAAACACGCCCACATAATAGGGGCAAGGTTGGTTTGAGACGAGTCATTTACCATTTTGTTTAGGTTAATTTTAACACCATACAAACCCACCCCCACCTCTTAAAATATTCCCCAAAGAGTTAATTACGCATTATTTGCTCAAATGAAGATGTGAGTTAATTCTTGATTTTTTTGGCTTTTGATCACTAATAAACCAAAATAAATAGTATTTTCTCATCTGGTCCACATTAAAATAGTTAAAATATGACTTTTCACATTGCGTATAGGTTGGGGAAAATTTTTGGGAGTTGTGTTCCCAACTAAGCAATTTCTTGACTGCCCCTTTAGATCCATGAAAAGGGAATCCGGATACATAAAGAGAAAACTGTCATCAATGCTAAAAATGGGTCAACCAATCTTTAAATTATAACTTTGTACCTACTTGTTTTAGTACCCATTCGCACTTATCTTAAATTATAATTGTCCAAGTCCACTATAACTTCATCTATTTGGAAATATTTAGTCCTGATGTGTTCGACGTACCTACCTCTATTTATTTATAGTAGTTACTGCCTTCTATAAGACCCAATTACAAATAATGGGTTAATTACGTAATTATATTTTTTAATTTTAACTATTTCTTAATTTCTTATTCTATTCTTAAAAGCTAAAGTTAATTTTATAAATAGTCCCTCAATTTGACCCTCAGTTCTATTTTAGTCCCTGACATTTTAAAAGTCTCATTTTGGTCTCCTATCTCTTAGTTTGTTTTAAATTTGGTCACTTTGTCGGTTTAATGTTAAAAATTTAACAGATATTCTTAAAATGTTTCACTTTGATCCCTAATGTATTATGTTGGTTCATTTTTAGTCCCCATTCTATTACTTTGTTTCATATTTAGTCCCTAATCTTACTTATCTACTGGTATAAAAATTTAAATTATCTTTTTTTTTAAATTAAAATTCATTTTACGCACACTACAATAAAATTGTTTTTAAAATTACATCCATCAAAATTATTATATTTTGATTTTATATGTTATATTTTTCAAATTTTAGTCCTTAATAACTCTTAGTTTTTACAAAGGAATTAAAAGTAAAACAAAGTAATAGATTAAGGACCAAAATGAGACATTTAAGTATATTCTGTTAAATATTTAACATCAAACTGATAGAGGGACCAAATCTGAAACAAAATAAAAGATTGAGGACTAAAATAGGACTTTTGAAATGTCAAGTTCTAAAGTGGGACTGAGAGCAAACCTCATGGACTATTTGTGAAATTATATTTTTTTGAATTTAAAAACTTATTTGAATTTCATTCATGTGAATAGAAAAAATTCAACAAAACAACATGAATACCCTTAAATAGTTGTGAAAAAATATTTTATATATTTAAAACATAAAAAAATCCTAAAACAAATAATCAATTTCAAAAAATAGATCTTAAGTTTTATGACTTTTTAAAGTTTAAACAAATTTAGTTTAATTAAGAGTATTTTTATGTTGACTCTATTTTTTTCAATCAAAAAAGCCTGCAAATGATAAAATTGAAATAAAATTTTTAAATTCAAAATATACTTATCTGACTTCTAAAAACAGAAAAATAAATTAATAAATAATAAAAATTAAAAGATATAATTATGTAAAGTAGTGGATGATTTATAAATATATATTTCGGGATAGAATCCGCGTCATCCGAAACTCAAGACTCACCTCATTTTATTCATAGCGTTTGATCAAACGTTGATTGGCAAGAAAAAATCTCTCTATATTGTGACAAATCCACCTTTTTGGTAAGAAATACAAGTGTCGCCTCAAAAAAAAGTAAGAAATATAAGCATGTATGTATGTGTGTGTGTGTCTGTATGTACATGGAAAATCCTTGACATATTCATGTGTAATATGACATCAATTATTAGACTGTTTTTTGCGGATTGGTAGTCATCAATAGCGCGTAGATTTTGACATAGGGAGGTAAATGGCTAGTGTATAGCTTTGAATGGATTCGATTTAAATGTGCGTATAAGATAACACGCCTCATATGCCTGATTTACTAGTTAGATTTAGATTTAGACTTAGTCTTAATTACGTCGTAAAATGTCTATAAAAAATAAAGTGTTAAATGGCTTAAATAGATTCAATTTGCATCGCAGATTTCAAAAGATATCAACTGGCTTAATCAACGCTGTACCTACTAGAAGTAATACAAATTAGGCCACTAAGAGTGCAACAATCAAACACTAAACACAATTTTTTTTAAACAACGCTATTAGGTACCGAAGATGTTGAACTCTACACACTAATAAAAAATAAGTCCTACAGTATGAGACTTATAGATAACATTTATCTTCTATTAATTGTAGTGCTTGATATTAATGGTACCCTTAAGTATCTTTTTAACTTTAAATAGGATTTTATTACGTCAAAAAAAATTTTACAAATAAGACTTATATTATAGAAATATTTTATTAATAGCGTGCGTACATGAACATTATCTTGTCAAAATTACCCACATCGATTAAAACTTACAAATTCAAATCATCTACAGTATAAACCTCTTAACAACTATAGAGCAAAGCAAAAAACAACTACAATATATAACTCTCACATGTTACAATATTTGAAAGTTTTTTTTTTGTTCAAATTCATTTGCCAAACACCCTAAACATCAAAATTTAAAAAAAAAGGAAGCTATATTTATAATACTTATAATTCAGTGCCCCAAAAGATTCTTCATGCAAAACTTCTACAGAATCGTCTCAAACAACCCATATGGGTTATTTATTGATTATTATTATTATTATTATTATTATTATTATTATTTCCAACGGTGTCCCATTTGGAAATCAACTGTCAAATTCTTGTTTACGAGTAAGATCAGTAAATATTTAAAGCAGGCTCTGCGCGAGTGAGGGAAAATTTAGTAATAAATTTCACATAATAAAGAAGAGACAGAGAGGGAACCCAACTTCCAGTTCCGGAAATATCTATTCTATTTGTTGGTAAATCTCAGTGAAACCTTGAAGCCGCAATTTTCCTTTTCTTTTCTGTTTTCTCGAGACCCAAACAAGTGAAGACCTTTGGTCACAAGTCAGCGTCACCAAACCCAGATCCAATTCCATCAGAAGTAAACAACCCAACTTCTCCTTTTCCTTTAGCTTTATCTTTTTTTTTTTTTTTTTGGTTGGGATCTCTGAAGTGGTCATTTCATTATATTTAGAAAACGACGATTAAAACATAAGCAGAAAAATATATAAAAAAAGAGGTCATGTCTGGGAATTTGGCGTCCTCCATGCTGCGGGTGTTCTCAGGTTAGATTTTTAAGTTCCTGTTTTTGAGCTCGATTGTTATTAATTTTTTTTATTGTTTTTCCCTTTTTTGTTGGTCTGTGTGATGATCAAGTATGATGATCAAGTGGGTCTAATCATCGCCTTTTTTGATTGATTAATCTGGTGTTGAGATGGGCTTGTAGGTTTGAATTCAATTGCCAATCTTTGATTATTTCACTTTTTTTTTTCCTGCTTTGTTAGGATAAGGATTTAGTTATGGTGAAGGATATTTTGTCATGGAATCTCAATTGTAATTCTTCTTTAACTTTGAACTTTGTTATTATTTTGAAAGATTAAAATTTGTATGTTGGGATTGAATTTTTTTTTCTTCTCTCTCTTTTATTGTTATGTTTGCTTAAGCTAATTAGTGACATGTAATTTCAATATTTGTTAGGAGTTGGGACTTGGGTATTATCAGAATTCTGTGGTTGGATAAAGGGGACAATTTTTAACTGTCAACTGAAATTAAGTACCTGATAAAATCATATCATATTATTCCTGATAAAATCTGATGGATAAAAACTGTCTTACTCATAGAGTAGTTTGTTCTTACCCTACCAAAGAATTCTCCATCACTCATTTGAATGTTTAAGTTCCTAATTTGCGCTGAATTGCGGTTTTTTTTTTGTTGGACCCATAAACGTTCGTGAGATTAATCTTCTGCAAAAATGTATAGGTTAGCGCAGTTGTGAGTTATATTTGGTGGAGTTTCATTGGATCTCCATAGGCTGTTTTTGTTTTTAATTTGCAGCACTATCTTGGAGATGAAAAATAAAGAGAAGGTGAAAAATGAGGATGAGGAACAAATACAGGAAACCAACCACTTTGCGTTGCAATGCTGCAGGGAGCAGATGTTCAACGTCTGCCGGGGTATGGAGCTTGGTTGGTTGTCTTCTCTTGCTTCACATCTACTCCCTTGTTCACCAAAAGGACGGGACAGGTTCAGAGATCCAATTCCTTATGAATCATGACCCGCAGATGCGAGAACTTCAACGAGTGGAGGAGGAGAACATCCAGATCCCTCCGCCTAAGGGGAAGAGATCTCCGCGTGCGGCAAAGAGAAGGCCAAAGCGGCAAACAACAATTATAGACGAGTTTCTTGATGAGAACTCCCAACTTAGGAGCACATTCTTTCCTGGTGAGAAGACTGCTATAGACCCGATGAAGGATGCGAGGAACGATAGCTTTTATTATTTTCCAGGCAGGATTTGGTTGGACACTGATGGGAATCCTATCCAAGCCCATGGAGGTGGAATTTTATATGATGAGAGGAGAAGGACCTACTATTGGTATGGAGAATACAAAGATGGGCCCACCTATCATGCACACAAAAAGGCAGCAGCTCGGGTAAGTTGTTTTACATTGGAAGAATTATCTAGTGCTCAAATTTGCCTTGAGTTTAGATCGTTAATCTTTGTGCTTAGAGGGATGAAATACTAGCTTTGGCTATTACTCTAGAGTCTGAAGCTGCAAAAGTTTTTTTTTTTTAAATGTTATATTCGAAGTATGAGAATTTACGCTCAGAAGTCGCACTGGAGAAGAAACGATGTTCTCTTCAATGAGCTAAGCAAAAGGCAAGCTTTGTGTCCAAGGTCTAAAGTAAAATTAAGCAGCTGATGCTATATGAATTTCGATCGGTTGTTTTTATGATTTCCTTCTCACCTGGGGTAGTTTGTGATCTCCTTAATGTCCACTGTGATGAATTCGTGCCTGAAGGGATATATCAAGGTGCTTGCAAAGCGAAAAGAAGTAATGTACTAGTTATAGCAGCATCCATAGAATATAATTTACAAGCTATAGAATATAATTTACTAGCCTTAGCGTTCAATTTGGATCTTTGTACTAGTAATAGCAGCAGTCTATAGAATATAATTTACTAGCTTAGTGTTCAATTTGGATATTTGACCAAGTGTTCTTTAAAATCCAAGTGCTCTCTAATTAGTTCTGTGGAAAAAAGGAGCAAAATAATCAAGAGCAGGAAAAATTCTGCTACCTATTGGCTTTTTCTACAAATCCTGCCCTCTCCTGCCCAGTGGGTAAGAAACGGTATTAAGTGTTTGCATATAGCTTTGAATTAAAGCAAGATTTACAGTGAAAATTTCGTAAAATATTACACTCTAAAAATGAGGTCTCATTTTTCATCTTTGGTGCCACATAGTGATAAAATACTCACCATTCTTGTTATAGGAAGCTGAAAGGCATAAAAATATTTAAAGTTTGAGATTTTCCTCTTGTTGTTGTACTGATATTTATACAATCTATCATCAAGGGATAAAAGTTTTCAGAATGATGTATCTACTGATTGGAATGCTATGAGTAAGGCTAAGAATCTGCCTAGTTTTGCTAAATAATTTGTTAAATGATGAAGGCACTGTTTTCCCATTTAATATGATCATATGCCCCAGTTATATTGATGCTTCATTCTTAATATTTTTTCTCTTTTATTTTTTCTCTCCTCTTTTTTTTTTTTTTTAGTGACCCATGACAAATGCGTAACCTTTTGTTTTTTATTTTTATTTTTTATTTTTATTTTTTATTTTTACATAGGTTGACATTCTTGGAGTTGGTTGCTATTCTTCCAAGGACTTGTGGAAATGGAAAAACGAAGGCATTGTGCTTGCTGCTGAAGAAACAAATGAAACGCATGATCTCCACAAATCCAATGTTCTTGAGAGACCGAAAGTGGTTTACAACGAGAAGACGGGGAAGTATGTGATGTGGATGCACATTGATGATGTGAACTACACTAAAGCTTCTGTTGGTATTGCTGTTAGCGATTATCCAACTGGTCCTTTCAACTATCTATACAGCAAACGACCCCACGGATTTGAGAGCAGGGACATGACGATTTTCAAAGATGATGATGGTGTGGCATATTTGGTGTACTCCTCCGAGGACAATAGTGAACTTCATATTGGACCACTAACAGAAGATTATCTTGACTTGACGCCCACCATGAAAAGGATTCTTGTGGGACAACATAGGGAAGCCCCAGCTCTGTTCAAGTACGGGGGAACTTATTACATGATCACATCAGGCTGCACTGGATGGGCTCCGAACGAGGCTCTTTCCCACGCAGCAGAGTCGGTACTGGGGCCTTGGGAGACTATGGGTAACCCATGTGTTGTGAAGAGCAAAATCTTTCGACTCACAACATTCTTTGCTCAGAGCACTTTTGTGGTTCCTCTGCCTGCGATTCCTGGTACGTTTATTTTCATGGCGGACAGGTGGAACCCAGCGGACCTGAGGGACTCAAGGTACGTGTGGTTGCCTTTGATAGTGGGAGGACCGGTTGACCGGCCTCTTGATTTCAATTTTGGGTTCCCATTATGGTCGAGAGTCTCGATATTCTGGCACAGGAAGTGGAGACTTCCTCTGGGGTGGAATGGATTGAAATGAATTCGTACGCTCTCTTGCTTATCATCTGTGTATAATATTTTAATCAACTGATCATTTTTTTTTTTCACTGGCTTGGGCTTGTGTTGCTCCAGGGCACATGAAATCAGCCGCAGAATACTTGGTACAGGCACTGCTAGTGAACTTTGTCATATAGTTGTGTTGATATCAGATCTGAGGAAGAGTGGAAGTCGGCGGAGACAAATGTTACCTAATTGAAATTTTTTTCAAATAATCAGTTCAGTTCTTTGACATTCATCGGTCAGTTTATACGTAGATTTATGAGAGGAATTGCTTTAATATATAGAGTAATTCTACACGTAAAAAATAGTCTTTAAGTGAAGCGAGCCTGAAATGGCCCACTTCGTGTGATTAGTCTTCCTTTTTTTTTTTTTAATTGATAAAACAGACAGAACAGAACACAAAATCCATGCAAATGAACCACAAAAGCCTACAAGAGAGGTGACCTTATGACCACATAAATAGACTGCGAACTAATAACCGAGGCTTTAAAAGCAAATGACCAAATCATTAATACCGGCTAAGACTTGTCATTCTGTAAGAATTTTTTACCCTTTAAAAGGTATTTAGTAGGTTTCACTCTTTTTCTCATCTTTCGAAAATCAGAGAAAACTTCCTTGGAAAAACAAAAAAGGAAAGAAAATTAATGTCATTAAGACGAATCATCAACTGCCCATCTCAATATTTTGGAGCCATTTATGATTAGGTATGTATGTTCACAGATCTGATTACAGGGATAAGAGTTAATCTGCAATCTAATTTGAAGTAGTCTAATCCGTTAGTTCGGATTGGGAAATCCTAAACTGTGTCCAATCTAAAAACATCAAATTCTCTGGATTTACAGATTAAATTAAGAAAAAAAGGTAATTAGAGAAAATTACATGTTATATCACATTTTTGAGAAAATAAGTTTACTCATCCACACTAGATAAAATTTGTGTGACACAAACACTTCACTCATGTTACTTTTTTGAAATAATTAGTGTAAATTGCTTAAATATTTTTTCCCCACCAATTCAAATATACAAATCCCAACACTTTTTGAACTCTATATTCTTCTTTCTCTCTCATATGTGAGAATATTTTTTTAATGGTATAATGAGTTTCAAACATATATGGCATTTATAAAAAGTAAATTTTAAACAATAACGGAAAAAGTCCCTTTAAAATCTGTACTTTTCAATATTTTTGCGCTAGCATGGTAAGTTACAAGTTGATTAGAAAATGAAATTAGTTTGATCATTAAGAACAAAACAAAAATACTAAACTGGGCTAGGTTTTAGGCTTCTAGTCCCTTAGTCAATAACATACTTATTAACCTGTAATAGAAAATTAAAACTAAATTGGCATACTGTGTGTCTTATAGTAAAAAAACAAATTCTAAAAATATGATGCATATGTATAAAATTTTTTTAAAAAATAGAGAACTCGTATGAAATAGCAAATTTTATGAGTTGATGGGTACAAAATGTGAGAAGTTTCAAAAAATGAAAGAACAGAATATTTATAACAAATCGCATTGTATGTTATAAAAAACCAAAAGTTCCCCTAAAATGATCTGATTTTTTTTTCCTTCCTTCGTCTTAAAGCTATGAGCTCTCTCTCTCCTCGTGCTTTCTCTCCTTTGCATTTTCCGCCCGGCTTCCTTGTCGGAGCCCGACGGGAGCCGCCGTGCTCCGAGATCATATAGAAGACAAAGTCACGCAGGTGTGTAAAGTCATGTCAATCTCTGTTTCTCTTTCCCCCTCTATATGTTTTGGTTTCATCGAGACTGCATCTAGAGAAGAAGGTGACTTGCGACGAATCGAAATCTCCCAGGTTAACATCGTTTACTATCTTTGTGTTCGGCGTTCGGAGGTGGCGGATCGAACTCGATTCATTATCATCGGAAGAAACATGCGCAATCAGTGAAATAGAGGTGGCCACATTTCTAGATCAAAGACGTCCAGAGGTGATGCCAAAGTATGGCCACGTCGGTGCTAACTTCTGATGTGGATGGTCTTTAACGATGAGTAACTTTTTCTTCCTCTTTTTGTGTTTAGTTTCTAAGGAAAAAATTAGTTGTGAATCTTTGGATTTTTGTTGAAATCTCCGGCTCCGATCTATGTTTGGTTCATGATTTATTGTGTTTGGTTCTTAATATATTGGTCTCTCCACCTTCAGCTTCGATTTGTCATCAAACCTCCTGTCTGTCATCAATCTATTCTCCTCGCGATCTCCAGATGAAGCTTGCCAAGCAAAAGATTCCACCGTTGCATTCCAATCCGGCCTCGAGATTGCTTGGAGCCAGAGGTGAAGACGGTTTGCAAGTAGGCAAGGGAGATCTCGTCCATCGGAGTCATCTGCTTCAGCTTCTGTAAATGGTGAGTTGCAATCAAAACGTGAGAGAGAAAGAGAGAGAGAGGAGGAAAAAAGTGGAAGACATGAAAAAAAAAAAAGGCGAAATAAATAGAAAAACAGTAGAAAAAATAGTTTTGCAATGAAATTTTCTGTATTTTTTGTGTTTTGGTGGTTTTTTTTTTTCCAGTATATTTTTTTTTGTTTTGAGTTATGTTGTCGTTGTTGTTGTTTTTTGTTAATGCTTTGTGTGTTGTGTGTGTTTTTTTATTATTTTCTTGATTTTTAACGGTATTTATCGACCACCAAAAATGTCGTCGACGTCGGTAATATCTTGGCCGTCGGCGAGGTCGCCTTTAAATTTATATTTTTATGGAAATATAGTATTTTCATATTAATAAAATATTTCCTGACCTCCGCGATGTTGTGTGAAGTCCGGTGAGGTCGTTGATTAACTTTTGTATTTACACGGTAATATAATATTACTAGGGTAATACTATGTTTCCCGACAGCCAGCAGTCTGGCTCTGGCAAAGTCATTGGTTAACTTTTGTATTTATACGGTAATATAATATTATTAGGGTAATACTGTATTTTTTGGTGGCCGATGATCCAGAGTTATCAGTTAATTTTTTATTTATACTGTAATACAGCATTACCAAGGTAATATTGTATTTTCTGACTGCATATCGTCCAACGAAGTTGTTGGTAAACTTTTGTATTTGCACGGTAATACAATATTATCAAAATAAATACTATATTTCTTGACTACCAATGATCCTGCTAAGTCACCAGTGAACTTTTGTATTTACATGGTAATACAGTATTACTAAGGTAATATTGTATTTCTTGACCATCGACGGTCCAATGAAGTCCTTAGTGAACTTTTGTATATACACAATACAGTTTACCAGAGAAATATTGCATTTCTCGATCTCTAGCTGTCTGGTAAAATCGTTAATAAATTTTTGTATTTATACGGTAATACAGTATTATCTAAGTAAAACTATATTTTTTGCCTGGTAGTGCTACCAAAAGAGGAGGGTAGGAGATATAGAGGAGAAAGAGAGGAGTATATTTTGTTGTTTTTGTTCTCAATTTTTCATAAGATATTATTCAATTTTTCATAATATGTTATTTACTGTATATTTTAAAACTATATAACGTTATTTATTAAGGTTTAACATAATTATGCTATTTTGTTATTTCTTTTAAAAAAATATGTATATATAATTTAGATTTACGAGTTATAGAAGTAAAAAATAGTTAATTTGTAATTCAATCTATACCTTATAGATTTAGAGAATCATAATCTTCATCCATTCCAATAAGTCCTCCAGTCCAATCCATATATTCACGAGTCAACAAATCTCGTCTGCCTCAAAATTCCCTAATACACTGGTTAGCAAACAATATACGTGTGTTGGATAACAAACAAGCACGACAAAAAAATTTAGTCCATAAGGTAATGACTAGGTAGGTAAGATAAAGAATATTCTAGTAAATAAATAGCCTGACATGTGTCGTTCTAAACTATAAGTCAAAAAGCAAAGCGTGTTATGTAAATCGGTTACAAATTAATGATTGCACGTCCGTTCAACAAGTTGTTGGAATCATTTTTTACGTTCCAACTATTTTTACCATAGTAATTTTTTATAAAATTTAAACCAAAGAGCAATTAAAAAAATTGTTTGAAGCCGCTCTCCTAAATACCACTATGTTAAATTAGTCTATTATTATGTGTCCATAAATTGATGACTAAGTTAACAAACAATATACTTGAAAGCAGTAATAAAAAAAAAAAAAAACAACAGCAACCTAAAAGAACGTGAAAAAACCACATTCATACATGAAATCCTTTAGGTAAGGCAATTCATTTGGCGTGGGTTTGATTTAATCCTTTGAAAATCTCCAAATGATTTGTAGTTGACCTAAAATAAACATTTTGATTTGGGTGCACACCCCAGATGAAACCAAGAGAAAAGTTGCCAGTTAGGGGAGAAAGAGATGAATGCCATTTTTTGAAACTTTTTAAAATAAAACACCCATATTTACTTGATACATATTTTATTTATTAGAAGTGAATAATTTAGTTACCAAGGGATAAATTATTTCTGTAGAAAATTTGTTGTTTACTTTAAATATTTAAAACATGCTATTAAAAAGTGTTTAGAAAATAAATTAAAACTGAAAATATTATAGCATGTGAGAGTTTTATGCTGTTTATGTTAAAACTGAGTTTACAAACACCACTTTTTCAAGTCTTGAAAACATGATATTTGCAATAGCCGTTAGGTTGTGTGTTTAATTTTCTTATCATGCCATAATTTCTTTGTAGTTCATATTTATACTACGATGTGTTGACTTTTGTTTAATTTATTCGTGTGACACAAATCAAAATCTTCAATATTTAAGATATAAATATGAAGCTTATAAATTAGTCTTTGGATTGATTTTACTTCTAAAAAATATATTTTTTCCTTAAAATATTAGGATCACATAGACAATTTTGTCCCTAATATCTTAAAAATAATCTTCGTTCCTCCTCTCTTCTTGGAGGTACCCCCACGTCTACAACAGATGGACAAGGCGGTGAATCCTGATATCATGAGAGGCTCTACCACTTACCACAAGAATGCAATAACCTCACCCTCCAACTAGAGATGGTCACCGGAATTGTTTGGGAAGAGGTAACCTTCTCACTAATTCACCCTATGAAGGAGAATAATCAACATCCCGGTTTAAGTTTGCGGGTTGGTGGGATCCCATCATGGCTCAAGATACTCACAGGTACCCTCATTTATCCAAGTAAATGTTTTGTCAAGTGTTTCACGAGTTAGAACTAATAGTTGAAAGTAATTTAGGTTTAAAACTAGAGTAATCTTATCCGTTCCAAGTGGGTTCTTTCCTTGTGCTATGTGGCGTGGGCCCAACGTGGCTTTAAAAATAAACTTCTTTAGAAAAATTTATCTCTTTTTTTGTTTCTCCCAATCTTTTAAAGCCTTTTGCCCTTTCGTTTTCCCCATTGAAAAACATTATAGAGTTAAACCGATGGAAACACTTCACTAGCTAATCGAAATTTAAGCTAGGCAATAAAAGGAGATTGAAATGCAAAAAGTTACCTTCTCCACTACTTGCAAAGTTCATTGAAGTTTATATCTACTTTTTGCTCCCTTTTTCGAACAATTTTTTTTTTGCTTAAAAAAAAAAACTGAATTTCTAACCCCCTTCTTCTATATGAGACTGAAATATTTCACACAATTGAAGTCAAATTTTTTGAATACATTCACCCCAAACAGTAAAAAGAGAATTAAAAGCTTACTTGGTTTTCGATAACGGGTTCTTATTGCTCTTCTCCCAACCCCATACTCTCCTCTTTTGGAATCAGAGAAGCCCACCGTTAAAAATAAAATTAAACAAAAAAAAAGCTAAGACAAGAGCTTGATATTGAAGCCTTGCTCTCTTCGAGATTGGAGAAGCCAGAAATTATTGCTTCCATAAATTAGAAGCATTTTTTTAAGTAAGAAGGATTTTGGTTAGGAAAGCCATTTTGGGTTTGTGCACATGGGTTGAAGTTGAATTTAAAAAGTCATTTGTGTGCATCTATGATTATGTGCTTGGGCAATTTTGATCTGGAAAACTGCTGCAGAGAAGGGAGGAAATGGAGAAAACGAAAGGTAGCTGAGGCTAAGATTTTTTTTCCTTTCTCTTTTGGTATTTTTTTTAATGTTTTTGGTTCTTTTTATTTTAACTTTTATTTTGTCTGCACCAACATGCACATGTCTATGGATCCTCTTTCTTAACTTCTACAATACGTGGAGGACTCTCGTGCTTCCGCATTGGATTGGATGGGATAAAATTAGAGATGCAACAATAGGCCGGGGCCCGTGGGCCGGCACGAGCCCGTCCTGCTACAATGGTGGGCCGGGCCGGCATGGCCCGACACTGTTCACGGCACGGCACGGCCCATAAATACTGGTGGGCTGGGCTGGGCTAGTATATGTCGGCCCATGGGCCGGCCCGGCACGGCCCATGAAAAATTGTGGGCTGGGCCGGGCCGGGCCATCCCGGCCCACAATGGGCCGGCCCACCGAAGGCCCATCGTGGGCCAATTTCATATATATATATATATATTTAGATATATTTTTTCATGTTAATTCACAGGTGAACATGGCTGAATATGACCTTCTCTAGTAAATCATGTAAGGCCCATTGTAAGTTATGTATTATCACATCAAAAGACTATACATTTAATATATATATTATTTAATACATATAAGAATTAAATATTATATAATATAT
>CAMOHE010054299.1:10172-140154 GCA_946598075.1 Artocarpus hirsutus | reverse complement strand
TTGTTTTACAAACAAAATATTTACAATAATATTAAAAATATTTATTTTATGATAAAACACACAAAAATAATTAGAAACTTCTAAAATTCTTGTCTCTTTCGATTTCTAAAATTCTAGTCTATTTTTGGTTTAACACATATATAATTCTTAAGACTCAAAAAAAAATTTTAGAAATTACTAAAAAATATTATAAAACATGTTTACAAACTCAAAACATACTATAAAACATATTAGGACTTATATTTTGGGAGCAAATTTATATTTTGGCCCTATCTTTTTCAAAAATTATATATTAATCCTATATTTTTTAAAATTTATATTTTGACCCTTATATAATATGTCATGTACCTAACACCGTATTATATTATGATAATACAATACAATAAAATACACCTTATATAATAAATATGGTATACCAAAAATCGCCTTAAGGTTACATAACAGGCCTATGGTTTATAGATTATTGTGAAGAAAAATCTGAAACGTTAGTTTGGTATTTGAAAAGGTTTGAGGTACGAATTAGCGGAATAGCAAACATAGATTGGAAACTTGAGAATAATTGAAATATAGTAAAAGAAGTGGAAGTTTGAATCATGGGTGCACTCAGCAATCTTATTCCTGATGATGTATGATATCACATAACCCTTCTTTGTTAGTCAGAATTTGTTTTTAAGTATTTAGTTAAAGATGTATTTTTAAGTAAATGAATTTGTAAATTGATTTGTTCAATCATGGATTTGGAATTTATTTTTTGTTAAATATTAAGATCTTGGAAAGTAGATTCATACAAAAATAAATTCAGTATGAATTTCTTGAAAAATGAGAGAGTATTTCATGTTGTTTGAAAAGGATTTTGATATTTGAAATATTTTGAAAAGGTACCGAGTATTTAAGTTATATACCAATTATGAAGAATTTAGGATTTTTGAAAAAGAAATATTTTTGGATAAAATTATTTTCCACAGTTTTGGAAATGGTTTTTGGTATTCAAATTTATGCTTGAATAGGCTGGATTGCACACTTGGTATAGAGAGCGCACCATCTCGATTGGAAAATTGCCACGGTATTTGTTGGCGATGGCCCAAGAATATCTCATGCTACCTTGAGTTATAATAGAAACACATACTGTGGTGTTGGCATAATTTACTTCTTTTTATTTTGCACAGTTATTGTTTATGTATTTATTTATAATTTATTTAATTATTTATTATTATGTTACTGTATTCTGAGAAGGATGATTTGGAATTATTCATTAAACTTAAGAATTAAACAATTGTACTTTTAAACTATTGTGTTTTAAAAGACACATCCTATTAAACCTAATGCTCATTTTTACTTTTTAGTTTTTAGGCCTTTCCTAGGTTGCACTGTAATGCCTCCTTACAAGAGCCACTGAGAATGTTGCCTTTACTGTTAAACTTAATAATTACCGATAAGAAGTTTGAAACAATCAACATCACTTAGAGAAATATCCCAAGAAACACATCCATTAAACATGCAATTTTTTTTAAAAATAAACTACTTATTGGATTTCACTTTCTTCGGTTAGCCTGATGGAACACCTAAGGCATTCGGCTAACCAACCACATACTGAAAACTTAGTTTAGAAAAAAAAAATATTTAGCAAATACAAACTCACATATATACAATGCAAGCGCTCTTAATTTCTATAGAACAAATAACTAAGACTAATTATGAAGAAATGAACAATATAGCATATTCTTTAATAATTAACTTAAGAATCTAAAAATCTAAAATACAAATTACATTCAATAAAACATAAGTTCAAAAGAATATATCATAAATAAAACTAACTCTCAAATAAATAAAAATGCAAAATATAATATATTAAATTTTATTTGAGTTTAAGTTCCTCTAATGACAAGACTTTGTTTCCTATCCAACGCTCTTTACAGACATGCTCGTCCTTATCTTCCATCCTAGTAAACCTACATCTTATCCTTATCTGCAACATGATATAAACTAAGTAAGCATAAGCTTAGTAAGTACACATTCCTATCTCACAACATAAAACATTTCATAAAAACCATTACATAATATCGTAATCGTAATCATAGTAGTGCACGAGGCATATGTTTATATAGAACATATGTTTTCATTTAAACTTCCATATTAAAACATTATTCATTTCATCTTTACAGGCCCAAGCATTGCACCATAAACATAAACATAGTTGTATCAGAAGAGCAAGGTATCTAATCCCAAACCAAACATACAAGCCTACCTTACGAGATAGTCCACCTAGCAGGACAAACATAAACATAGGGTGTGTAACACTTAATTAAGTGATACATATATATAGATATACCTCATCATTGAAACATTCGTTAAACCTTCTTATTGCAATAAGAGTTTTCATGAGAAGACAATATTAAAAACAAACTTAAAAATTATCATAAAACATATTCTCAAAACTTTTTTGCAAACTTTTATCATGTTACAGGTGAGAATGTACTTACTTGACTTGCTTACTCACTAAACCTTAAATCGGGTGATGTCGACATAGTTGTTGATGCGCTCGTCTTTTGGAGTGTTCATATCAATCATTTATATAATACATGAAATTAGTATTCATGTTCATAGTATTATTTAATACTATATTACATCGTCCTATATCATTCTTAAGGAAACAAAGCATCTTCAAGTCATAAGCATGCACTTAGAGTCAAGAAACATAAAGATAGAAAACTTGATCTTTAATTATTTAGAGAAATTAAACTCAACTTATAAGCTTGAATAAAGTGCATGAATTATTCTATATTATAGCTACCATATTAAAACATCACTTAAATTTTCCTTTCTTGAAAATATTAATCCAAAATTCTTTTTTTCAATTTTCAAATCATTCAAGTAAATCTACCAATCATAAAAGTTGACTGACCTTTAAGGATTCATAACTCTATATCTTTCAATTTACATCTAATTAGAGTACAAAAATTTACAGGAATAAAATTAATGGATACATAATGCTTAGATTTTTCTTTAGCCACAAAAATTTCATTTGATAATTTAAATAAATCACAAAATCAATACTACAAAATCTACCAGCAAAGCCTAGCTAGTGAGCAATCTTGATTAAAAATTATGTATTAAATTATTTATGCTATAAATTAATTTGTAAAAATTACTACACATAGCAGACACATAAAATCATAACATATCCAAAATTCAACTCCAAATAAATTCAAAACATACGTTTGAATTTATAGTTAATATTAACACTAGTCATGCTAAACAGCAAACATGTTTCATTCAAACATTTTTATAAAATCAAATATGCATGATGTGCTTCGAAAATTTTTATGTAACATACGTATCTTATAAATAAAAGTTAGAAAAATAATAAATCATACAAAACACATTTAAAAGTATGATTTATCTTCTCACAAATTACATAAAACATATCAGGCATACATCTATAAGCATTGAATACTTGGCAATCAACGAATTTTATCTTAAAAAATAATAAAGATATGAAGCAAAAAATTTACAGACATTTAGTTGAAATGTAATAATGACTCAAATGTTTTTACAAAATCAAAAGACACCTTTTGTCGTATAAAACAGACTCTATAATACATATATGTAAATCTATCAGCAAATAAAATTTTGTGAGTAGTATTTGATTGAAAGCTCATAAAACTAAAAATATTTTGAACAAAAATTTATAAAAATCTCAGACATTCCTAACATATACATGCACATCATATCCAAAAATCACAGCAAATAAAACCATTTGATTTCAAAACATTACCAGCAAGGTTACCAACTAACTAAAAACCTTAAAAATTCTCAAATCACACTCTAATAACAAAACCTTATTTTCATGAAATTTCATGATATCATATGAACATAAATACTTTCAATCATAAAATAACATTGTTATAATCAAAGTAATAAACAAAATAATTTGCTTTTTCATACAAACACACATGCATACATATTCACAGCATAAAAGAATAATTTTCTAATGAAGTTTGTCATAAAACAATATATATCAATCACAAAAATTCAAAACTATGAAAACCTTTAAACCATACCTTAACTTCTTTTTTTTTTTTCAACAAAGATGACGACTTGCCCATAAAATCTCCCAAATGAATTTCTTCTACTTTGGCTCGACAAAAAATTAAAGCGATGAATTCTTGGCTTTGAGGATTAGAGAGATGATGGAGGCTTTCTTAGAGAAATTTTTGAGAGGGAGTAAGAAAGGGAATTTTCTTTGGCTGGAAATTAAGAGAGTGAAGACTTGAGTGGTTTAAAGGTATATTTATTGGTTTATGATAAAGAAATGATTAAATGAGTGTAGAAAACTCTAATCTTAATCTAATTAGGTTTCTCCTTTTTTTTTTTTAAATGAGTGCAATCTTGATCTAATTAGGTTTTCTTTTTTTTTTTTTCTTTTCTTTCTTTATCTTTTTTTTTTCATTTCATTTTACTTTTCCATGGCAACCGATTACTTATAATATATATAATATATATGTATTGGTTTTTTTCCTTTCCTACAATTTTGTTTTAACTTTATGTAATATAATATAATTAAAATACATAATTATTTATATACAACAATAATGTTTGCTCCCATGATCCTAAAAAATATTAATTTGCATATTATTCTTTTAGACACTTTATATTATTTTATTTCTTAATGTCATAATAAAAAAATGCTATAAATGTAACTATTAGAAAATCATAAATGTTATAAAAATAAGAAAATATGCAGCAAAATTCATGTCATCATCAGAATATAACTCTAGGGCATACATATCTCTAGATCATTATAAAGATTATAAATTTAGAGCAAGTTGAAAACTCTTAAAAAAAATACTTTGAGCTTATTCTTATTTTTGACATGAATATCCCGAATATATCTTTCGTGATTGTCACCTATGACATCACAAACAAAAAGTTAATTTACTTGACATAAAAAATAATAGCACTTGAAATATCACATTCTAAAGTTAAATTAACATAAGTATCCATAAAACAAAACGGTGGGCGTTACAACTTTCCCACCATATAAGAGTTTCTTCCTTGAAACTTAAAATAACTACGGATAAAAGATTTTGTTAGACGTGTATGTCCTATGGAGTAAAAATATAACATGTTTTTGGAGACACTTTTATCAATAAAGAATTTATTAATTATTTATATACCAAATCTTGTCCACTTTATGCTCATATTCGTTAAATGTATGTTAAGCAAATAAAAGTCTAAAACTATCGGTCTAAACCTTTAAGAATTGGGCATATGATGGACAAATTATGTGGAAGACACGATTCTTAAGATGATGGTCTAAATCATATGATCTGCAATCGAAAGAACAAAGTTGGGTGCTTTATTCATGTAAAGATTGTTATGTTGTCTACATTCTTAGTAGGAGATGATTTGTCTTGGTCATCGGAGGTGGACTCAGTGAATAAAAACATTAGTGCATTGTCATAGATGACGATGTATTGGATCGAGATATAAAGTGAATTTATTTAGATTAATAATTTTGTCTTAGTAAATCAATTCACTTTAGATAATCATTTGTATTGTATCTTAATCCTGAGATGAATAGTGGGCCCGTTGTTTTCACTTATATCTTTTGATGTATCAAAAGGTGACATCTACATTTTATAGTGGTACGCATGCTAGTATGTTGGAGACATAATATAACACCTACCAAATTTTCATGTAACGGATGAATAATGACATTAAGTAATTTCTCTATTGATATGTGTTATGATATAATGATACTAACTACTTTATTTTAAGTGTTATGACAGGTGACGGTCACGTGGAATCGATATGCTCAAGTGTTCATGTCAATTACGTTGTGTGCTTAATAATGATTTTGTAATAATTTAATGCTTTGATGAATTTTAGTGTGTTAAGGCAGATCGGCAGGCCGAACCTTCAAGTTTGATAGGCCAAATTGTCTCTCATGAAACGGTAGGCTAATGAATATGATTGGCAGGCTAGACCTCACGACTTCGACAGGCCGAAGTGAACCATCAGCAGGCCGAAAACTGTTGACGAGCAATCAACAAAAATCACCCAAAATATGTGACAATGATGATGATGACGATTGGATAAAATTGGATGATTAATTCTGATTCATTAGCATATTTTTGGCTTCTTTTCTTTAATTATGGTAAAGGAATCTTTGACTTTTTGATTGATTGGATTCTTTGATAAGGTTTCCTATTTTTGAAAGTTGAAATATAGTAAGTAGGAGCTAATTTGTTGACTTTCCCTAATTCCCCTCCAATCCCACATGAAATTGGCCTCAATTTAGTCAAAAATAATTCTGATATTACAAGAAATAAGTTGACCTACCTCCTCCCTCATCTTTATTCATGTAAAAAAAATCACTCTCTCTCTCTCTCAAAATTTCTCTCAGACATCTTTCTTTTTTCTCTTTTCACATTTTTCTCCTTCTTCTCTCCCTCAATTCTCTTGCAAATATTTGAGTGAAAATTTGAGTTTTATCTTGGGTGAATTCGAAGGAAGCTTGAAAAGAAATTTTTTGAGGTAAGAGTCTTGCTCTCGGTATTTCTAAAATTGTAGTTTACTTGTGTTCTGACCCCCATATCTTTGTTTAGGAATTTTTGTTTAATGTAAAATTTTAATATGTTATTCGTGCATGTGTTATGTGATGTTCCTCCAAATTTCACATTCATCGGATTTTTCTATGTTAAGATATGAATTTTCTTCTCTCTGCCACTCACAAAAAAATATTACTGTTTGGTTATGTTGTACAAAAATATAGGTTTTGTTCATAACACAAATGAATGTTCTTTTGCATGAAATTTGGCAAATATGTTCATGTATATGTTAATTTATGAATTGAAAAGTCTCATGATAATATGATGAATATTTTATGTGATATAGAATTTTCATTAAGACTAGGTTATGAGACTGCTCTATCAGTATATTGTTGGACCACTTGTTGTGTGATGTTTTTGTATGACTAATGATTTTATTTGGTGACAAGAATTTTTGTGGTATTGTATTTGTATGTTAATAAGTTGTCATTAAAAGATTGGAGCCTAAATAATTTTATTTTAATACTTACTAAGCTTAAACTTATTTTAGTTTTACAGCATGTTACAAATAAGGGTAAGACGATAATGGATTAGGTGGAGGGCAAGGGAAGGCGTGTGAGGTATGCAAGATGGATTGAAAACAGAAGATGCCAAGAAAGAAGTTTTTAAAACTTATGAACTATATTTTATATTTTTTTATTCCTTTTTGAGCATATTGTTTCTGCACCTTAAAGAATTAGAACTTGTTTAAAAATTAATTTTTTTTTTATTTTTGATAGTTAGTTGGCCTGCCCACCATTACTGGTCAGACTGCCTATGAAATAATCGACCTGTCGATTGCCCAGTATCGGCCTGTAGATTTTATTAATTTTGAAACCTTGTTTTGCAAAACCTCGGGCCGCCTGTCGATGGTTGACCATCGGTCTGCTGATCGAGTTTGGCCTATCGAACTGTGTATGTAGATTTTTAAAGATGTTTTAAAAGTTTATTCAATTTACAATGGTATTGGCAAACTGTTTATGATCAAGTGACTTATTATAATAGATTAAGTTATTAAATATTAATTTATTAAATATAAAAAAAATGTATGCATGGATTCCTAGGAATGTTTTCCAAATTAAGTTTCAATCATATAGTTTATCTTAAACTTAAAAGTATTAAGGAATAAATGTAACAACATCTGTGACATCCGTAAAGGGGGCGTTACAAGCTTTGGTATCAGAGCAGATTTATGTTTTTAATTCATATGATCACACGTCAGTCCAAGTCCTCCAAGTAAGTATGTTTTAAAATTAAATGTTAAGATGCAAGCATGATGATAAGAATAAGGTTTAGATGTTTAATGATTAATGCCTTAGTAATGAAAATATGTCTTATAAATTAGAAGATTATTCCTAAATTCATAACTCTTTTAGGAAATTAACTATGGACAGCCGTGGAAGAATGAAAACTAGCACTCAGACCAACAAAAGGCTGATGACAGTGATCACCAAGCTGCAAATGCAACTTGAGGAACAAAGAAGGGAAATAGCAAAACTAAGAGCCAATGGTCATGATGGCGAACAATGAGGCAATGATGTGCCGCCTCCTCCTCCTACTCCCCAGCCACAAGTAAATGAAGTCCTTACTCCTACTGCTAACCTAGAGTGGCCTATCAGGAACCCCTACTAGTCAGATGGAAGAGGGTTAAGCTAATGGACTTTGAAGGTTCTAATCCACTTGTCACTCAAGGATGGCTAAAGATGATTGAGGCCACTCTAAGATTCATAGGCTTCACGGATAACAAAAAGGTTCTTTGTGCTTCTTACTACCTCACTATGGAGGCCAAGATTTTGTGGGATGGAATAGAACTAAGCAGGAATGTTGATGAGATGACATGGGCCGACTTTGTTCATGAGTTCAACATGAAGTTCTTCCACATGAACATTACCCAGAAGCATTATGATGAGTTCGAGAACCTACGCTAGGGAGACATGTCGGTAATGGATGTGGTGACAAAATTTTATCAACTAGCTCGCCTTTGCCCAGGGATGGTTATCGATGAGAGTGAAAGGGTCAAAAGACTGATCCGAGTCCTCCAGCCAGAGATTGCTACAATTATTGATGGGGCAAGTCCACCCAGAAGCCAGAAGCAGGTTGTTTTAAGGGCCCAACATGTTGAGTTCCACCTGTCAAAGCTTAGAAGAAATCAGCCTCAATCAGGTTAGCTAGCCAGTAATGCAAACACTCAGAACCACCCTTAACATAGAAATAACAACAATAGCAACAACAACAGTCAACACTGGAGGAATAAGAAGAAGAAGGGCAATTCTCAAAATCAGCAAAACCAAGGCAATAAGAAGTTTAATGGCAGCCAGCCCAACAACAACTAGAGGCAGTTTCAGCCATGCACCAAATGTGGAAGGAAACATCCTAGAGAATGCCGCATGGGAACAAACCAGTGTTTTATCTATGGACGAGAGGATCATTTTGTCAAGAATTGTCCCAACCTTACTAATGCTCAAGCTCAATAGAGAGCTCTGCAAGCCCAACTTCATCATATGCAAGCCTCCTTAAAAGGGCCACTGATTAGTCATGGAAGACTTGAAGCCCCACCTGTGAATGCCTGCATCTATGCCATAACGAAAGAACAGACGGCAATTGAAGCCTCTAATGTGGTCACAGGTCAGATCTCAAGTCTTTCTATTATTGCATATGTCCTCTTTGATACGGGTGCCACACATTCTTTTGTATCGTCGTCTTTTGCTAAGAAGTTAAGGGTTCATTTAGAGCCTATGAGATAGGGATTCACTACGACACTACCCTTTGGGGAAGTGATGATATCTACGCACTTTATGCGTATTGTTCCTCTATAGATTTCTAAAAGAGAACTTTTTGTCGACCTCATTGTGATCGATATGTATGATTATGACATGATTCTCAAGATGGATTTTCTAAGCAGGTGCAATGCTTCCATTGAATGCCAAAAACAAAAAGTGATCTTCCATCCAGAAAATGATCAAAATTTCGTGTATGTGGGCGAGTCTAGAAAGAAACCAAGCATGTTTTTGTCAGCTATGAAAGTAAGGAAATTGTTAGCTAGCAGCTACATGGGCTAGGCGAACATTGTAGATAAAAGTCAAGAAGAAAAGACAAGGATTGAGAATGTGGTAGTAGTGCAAGAATTTCCAGAGGTGTTTCCAGATGATCTATCGAGCTTACCCCCTAATAGAGAAATTGAATTTGAGATCGAGCTTACTCCAAGCATCGACCCGATTTCAAAGGCACCTTATAGAATGGCTCTAGCAGAGTTGAAGGAGCTTTACATACAATTAAAGGAACTGCTTGACAAAGGATTCATCAGGCCAAGTCACTCACCGTGGAGCCCCGGTTCTATTTGTCAAGAAGAAGGATGGCTCTATGAGACTCTGCATCGACTATAGAGAGCTGAACAAGGTGACGATCAAGAATAAGTACCCGTTGCCTCGAATTGATGACTTGTTTAATCAGCTAAAAGGTATATCTATGTTCTCAAAGATTGACCTGCTGTCGAGATATCACCAGTTGAAGATTAAAGAAGGAGACATCCCAAAAACAGCCTTTAGATCGAGGTATGGTCTCTATGAATTTGTGGTTACGCCTTTCGATCTAACGAATGCACCTGCAGCCTTCATGGCTCTAATGAATCAGGTATTCAAGGATTTTCTCGATAAATTTGTCGTTGTGTTTATCGATGATATTCTTGTTTATTTGAAGAGTCAAGAAGAACATGTGGAGCATCTAAGAATTGTGTTGGAGACATTAAGAAGACACCAGCTATATGCAAAATTCTCCAAGTGTGAGTTTTGGCTTGATAGAGTGTCTTTCTTGGGGCATGTAGTATCAAAGGAAGGAATCATGGTAGATCCTGCTAAGGTAGAGGCTGTTCTCAATTGGAATCAACCGACGAATGCAAGTGAGATAAGGAGCTTCTTGGGCCTAGCTGGTTATTATCAGAGATTCATAGAAGACTTCTCCAAGATAGCAGCGCCACTCACAAATCTAACTCGCAAGGGAAAGAAGTTTGTATGGATAGATGCATGCGAGAAGAGTTTCCAAGAACTGAAGAATAGGTTAAAGTCGGCCCCAATATTGGCCATTCCTAAAGGATGTGATGGATTTGTGATTTACAGTGATGCTTCTAAGATGGGCCTTAGTGCAATCCTAATGCAAAATGATAGAGTGATCGCTTATGCATCAAGACAACTAAAGGATTACGAGAAGAACTATCCTACTCATGACCTCGATTTAGTAGTAGTTTTTTTACATTGAAAATATGGAGACATTACTTACATGGGGTCCAATGCAAGATCTTCACTGATCATCAAATTTTAAAGTACTTCTTCACTTAGAAGGACCTGAACATGAGACAACGGAGATGGTTAGAGTTGGTGAAGGATTACGATTGTGAAATCCTATATCACCCTAGAAAGGCTAACCGAGTGGCTGATGCACTGAGTAGAAAGACTGTTGCTACATTGATATCATTATAAGCAATGTCTCAGCCTTTAAGGAAAGAAATTTTGAACTTTGGTTTAGAACTTATAACAGGCCAGTTATCAGCACTCACTCTTGCTCTAACGCTGCATGATGAAATTTAGAGTAAGCAAGATAAAGATGTAAGCCTCACAAGGATTAAGTAGGAAATGAAAGAAGGAAAATATGAAGAGTTTCGTATCACGGATGATGGAACTTTATACCTCAAGGACTGCTTATGTGTTTCCAATGTTGACAGCCTAAGGGAAAGAATTTTGGCAAAAATTCACGACACTCCTTATTCAATTCATCTAGGTGCAACAAAGATGTATAATGATCTAAGAGATAACTTCTGGTGGTTTGGAATGAAACGTGATGTTGCCATGTATGTGAAGAAATGTTTGACATGTCAACAAGTTAAAGCTGAACACCAGAGACCTAGCGGTGATTTACAGTCAATCTAGATATTGGAAGAAATGGGAGGATATTGCAATGGATTTCATTATTGGAATGCCCAGGACTATGAAAGATTATGATGCTATTTGAATTGTTGTGGATCGACTGACGAAGACGGCATATTTTATCCTTGTCAAGATCACTTACTCTATGGAACAGTTAGCAAAACTCTATGTCAAGGAGATTGTACAACTTCATGGAACTCCTAAGTCTATCATCTTAGACCGTGTTGGCAGGTTCACATCCAAGTTCTAAAAAAGTATACAGGCTACAATGGAGACCAAGTTACATTTCAGTACCGCTTTTCATCCTCACACAGATGACCAAACAGAGAAGACGAACTTAATCTTAGAGGATATGCTTCGGGCTTGTACTTTTGACTTCAAGACTAGCTGGTGTCAAGTGTTAGCGTTAGAGGAGTTCGCTTACAACAACAGCTACCAGGCGACAATTGGGATGGCACCTTATGAGGCCCTATATGGGCAGAAATGCAGGTCGCCTATATGTTGGCATGAAGCTGGTGAGAAGAAGATGATGGAAAGCATTGACGATGAAAAGACTGATTTTGTCAACAAAACCTCTGAAATGATTAAGTTGATTCAGAAAAGAAAAGAGACCATGCAAAGTCGTCAGAAGAGTTATGCTGATAAAAGAAGAAGACCCTTACAATTCGTCGTAGGCAAATCTGTATTCTTAAAAGTTGCACTGATGAAAGCAGTTATGAGGTTTGGGAAGAAAGGCAAGTTGAACTCGAGGTTTATCAGACCTTATGAAATCGTGAAGTGGATAGGCAAAGTAGCGTATCAATTATGACTGCCATCAGAAATGTCAGCAATGCACGATGTGTTCCATGTTTCGATGCTCAAGAAATATATGCCAAACCCTATGCACATGATTGAGCCACTGGTGATCGAGATACAAGATGATCTCAGTTATGAAGAAAAGCCAGCGGAGATTCTAAATCGAAAAACCAAGACCTTGAGGATTAAAAAAATTCCATTGGTCAAGGTGCTATGGCGAAATCACCAAGTGGAAGAAGCCACATGGGAATGCGAATATGACATGAGAACTAAGTATCCGTAACTGTTTTGAGTTTCGAGGATGAAACTCTTATAAGGTGGGGAGAATTGTAACACCCACCAAATTTTTATGTAACGGATGAATAACAACATTAAGTAATTTCATTATTGATATATGTTATGATATAATGACACTAACTATTTTATTTTAAGTGTTGTGACAGATGACGGTCATGTGGAATCGATATGCTCAAGTGTTCATGTCAATTACGTTGTGTGCTTAATAATGATTTTGTAATAATTTAATGCTTTGATGAATTTTAGTGTGTTAACACAGATCGGCAGGTAGAACCTTCAAGTTTGGTAGACCAAATTGTCTCTCACGAAACAACAGGCCGATGAATATGATCTGCAGGCCAGACCTCATGGCTTTGACAGGCCAAAGTGAACCATCAGCAGGCCGAAGACTGCTGACGAGCAATCAGCAAAATCACCCAAAATTTGTGACAATGATGATGTCGATGATTGGATAAAATTGGATGATTAATTCTAGTTAATTAGCATATTTTTGGCTTTTTTTCTTTAATTATGGTAAACAAATGTTTGACTTTTTGATTGATTAGATTCTTTGATAAGGTTTCCTATTTTTGAAAGTTGAAATATGGTAAGTAGGAGCTAATTTGTTGACCTTCCCTAATTCCCCTCTAATCCCATGTGAAATTGGCCTCAATTTAGTCAGAAAAATTCTGATATTACAAGAAATAAGTGGACCTTCCTCCTCCCTTATCTTCATTTACGTAAAAATTGACTCTCTCTCTCTCTCTAAATTTCTCTCAGACATCTTTCTTTTTTCTCTTTTCACGTTTTTCTCCTTCTTCTCTCCCTCAATTCTCCTGCAAATATTTGAATGAAAATTTGAGTTTTATCTTGGGTGAATTCGAAGGAAGCTTGAAAAGAAATTTTTTGAGGTAAGAGTCTGGCTCTTGGTATTTTTGAAATTGTAGTTTACTTGTGTTCGACCCCTATATCTTTGTCTAGGAATTTTTGTTTGCTCTAAATTTTAATATGTTATTCATGCATGTGTTATGTGATGTTCCTCCAAATTTCACATTCATCGGATTTTTCTATGTTAAGATATGAATTTTCTTCTCTCTGCCACTCACAGAAAAATATTGCTGTTTGGTTGTATTGCACAAAAATTTAGGTTTTGTTCATAATGCAAATGAATGTTCTTTTGCACGAAATTTGGCAAATATGTTCATGTATATGTTAATTTATGAATTGGAAAGTCTCATTATAATATGATGAATATTTTATGTGATATGGAATTTTTATTAAGACTGGGTTATGGGACTGCTCTATTAGTATATTGTTGGACTCCTTGTTGTGTGATGTTTTTGTTTGACTAAATAATTTTATTTGGTGACAAGAATTTTTGTGGTGCTGTATTTGTATGTTAATAAGTTGTCATTAAAAGATTGGAGCCTAAATAATTTTATTTTAATAGTCCAAAAATAATAATGACATGTAACTCACTGCCTATTACGTTGGAAGTTGTTTTGTTCTTGTTGTCCCATGCACGTTTTTTGACTGTTTAGAATTTATTAAAAAGTAATTTTTGGCTATATTATAATTTTAAGTGTCTATTATATGTAGCATTTTTATGGAATTATTTTGGGACGTAAACAATTTATTTTATGAATGTAAGTATGGACTGCTCATTGTATTATTATTGCTGGTAGCTTTTGTATAGTATGATATGTGATTTATTTAAATTGTTAAATGAAATTTTTATGACTAATGAAAAATCATGATATTATGTTTATATGTCAACATTGTCCCTACCAAGTTTGGTACTCAAATTGTGTAAAAATTTTAAGTTAATGAGCTATGATTTCATAAGGGTCAGATTGCAACTATGTTGACCATTTTGTTCTAATGATTTAGGTTAACGAAACGTATTATGAATTAATGTTTTTGAGAAATGAATGTATGCGGGATGTATTATGGAATTTGAGATATGTTATGTGGTGATTAAATGATTTCATGGTCTCATGAAAATAATGTTAATTGTTTTTTTAAATGAATGTATGACATGAACGCACTAAGGAGCAAGCACATAGAGACCGCGATGATGTCACCTACAAATTAAGGTTAAGTAAACTATACAAGTAAGTACATTCTCACTTGCAACATGATATGGTTGTAAAGTTTGAAACTATGTTCATGATGATATTTATGATGATTTTATGATTATTTTCGTTTTATGATACTTATGAAAGATTTGATGTTCAAAAGTTATGCATGTTTGATGTTGACGTATTTCAAAGTATAAAAGTAAATATATATATGGATCACTTAAATAAGTGTTGCATACCCATGTTTATGTTATATTATGATGTCATGTTTGGTTTAGGATTAGCTACCATTTTCCTCTCATGACGGCGCGTCTACAATGATGTTTATGATACAACACTTGAGCCCTTAAGATAAAATGAACAAAGTTTTAATATGGATAATGAAATGAAAGATATGTTCCTTCTGAAATTGTGCATAGCGCATTATTATGACAATGCATATGATGATGATGTTCACAGTGTTTTTAAGTTGTGAGATATAAAATGTACTTACTAAGCTTAAGCTTATTTTAGTTTTATATCATGTTGCAGATAAGGGTAAGAAGATAATGGATTAGATGGAGGGCAAGGGAGGGCATGTGAGCTATGCAAGATGGATTGAAAACGAAAGACGCTAAGAAAGAAGTTTTTAAAACTTATGAACTATATTTTATATTTTTTTATTCCTTTTTGAGCATATTGTTTCCGCACCTTGAAGTATTAGAACTTGTTTAAAAATTAATTATTTTTTATTTTTGATAGTCGGTCGGCCTGCCGACCATTACTGGTCTAACTGTCGATGAAATAATCGGCCTGTCAATTGCCCAGTATCGGCCTGCCGATTTTATTGATTTTGAAACCTTGTTTTGTAAAGCCTCAGGTGGCCTTCCGATGGTTAAACATCGGTCTGTAATCGAGTTTGGCCTATCGAAGTCACAAGCTCGGCCTACCGAACTGTGTATGTAGAATTTTAAAGATTTTTTAAAAGATTATTCAACTTACAATGGTATTGGCAAACTATTTAAAGGATGTTTATGATCAAGTAACTTATTATAATAGATTAAGTTATTAAATATTAATTTATTAAATATAAAAAAAATGTATGCATGGATTCCTGAGACTATTTTCCAAATTAAGTTTCAATCATCTAGTTTATCTTAAACTTAAAAGTATTAAGGAATGAATGCAACGACATCTATAGCGTCCGTAAAGGGGGCATTACACATAACTCTTGATAGCATAGACCTATTATTCATAGATATGAAATCCATAACTCCTCTTTAGGAGTAGTTAATATCCTCTTATATGCGTTATCCTGTAATTGAAAAACTAGAGCGCTCAACCATTTGGATACATAGGTGTAACCGAATGGTATACTATCTTTGGTTGGAAAGTTTTTCGATGGTGAGAAAATAGAACGTAACATAAAAATAATTGGGAATGTAAGACAGAACTTATCTTCAAGCCGATTATGGATAATCCTATAGGAATACGATACACTATGATATGTCATGGAGACTTAGCTATACGTGCTTCATAATTCTATATAGTTTGAGAGTATAGCTCCAAGCTTTAGTGGAGTAGCATTGGAGTTGATAATTATGAAATGTATATCTGGGATATTGGGTTTCGTAATTCTCAGGAGCTTGAACTATATAAGTCCATTTGGTCCCCTTTGCCAGCTCACAAAATCCTGTAACGATACGGCGTGCTTTTTCAATAATTGGTAACGTATGTCAGATTTATTAGATTGGTTGAAATTCAAAAGAATCAAATAATTCATGTTTTTTAATCGGTTGATTTAATTTTGTGACAAAATTAATTCAAGATAAACTTGTTGAATTATTGAGATTACATAATTCATGTCTGTTAATCGGTTGGATTAATTTTAAATAAATTGAATCAAGATAAACTTGTAGAATTATTAAAAATTTATTTATTTTTCTAGAGATTATTTAGATAAAGTTGTTTTAATTAGATAACTTCTCTATTGGGTTATTTGAATTAAAACTGAGACTTTATCTTATAGAATCTCAAGTGGAGAATAAAAGATTCGCTGGGATTTTTATCGCTAGTTTGGCATACCGATCCGTAGGTTTGATTTGCCAATGGGGCAAGTTTGGCATACCAGTTAGACAGATTGGAATGTCAACCACGCGATAAAAAGATCACACATTTTCATGTCAATTTTATTATATAGGTGTAATAGAATGGCATTGTCTTCTAGATGGTAGGTCTTCTGATGGTGAGATAATAAAACGTAAGATAAAAATAATTGAAAAGGTAAAACAGAACTTGTCCTTAAGCTGATCATGGACAATCCTATGGGGATATGATACATTATGATATGTCATGGAGACTTAGCTATATGGGCGTCGTAATTCTATATAGTTCGAGAGTGCAACTCTAAGCTTTTAGTAGAGTAGCGTTGGAGTTGATAATTATGAAATGTATATCTAGGATATTGGGTTTCATAATTATCAGGAGCTTGAACTATATAGGTCCATTTGGTCTCCTTTGCTAGCTCATACAAATCCTATAATAATACAACGTGCTTTTCTAATAATTGGTGACTTATGTCAGATTTATCAGATTGGCTGAAATTCGAAAGAATCAAATAATTCATGCATGTTTATCAATTTAACTTTTGTGACAAAATTAATTCAAGATAAACTTGTTGAATTATTGAGATTAGATAATTCATGTCTGTTAATCGGTTGGATTAATTTTGAATAAATTGAATCAAGATAAACTTGTAGAATTATCAAAAATTTATTTATTTTCCTAGAGATTATTTAGATAAAGTTGTTTTAATTAGATAACTTCTCTATTGGGTTATTTGAATTAAAACTGAGACTTTATCTTTTAGAATCTCGAGTGGAGAACAAAAGATTCTCTGGGATTTTTATCGCTAGTTTGGCATACCGATCCGTAGGTTTGATTTGCCAATGGGGCAAGTTTGGCATACCGGTTAGATAGATTGGAATGTCAACCACGTGATAAAAAGATCACACATTTTCATGTCAATTTTATTATATAGGTGTAATAGAATGGTATATTGTCTTCTAGATGGTAGGTTTTCTGATGGTGAGAAAATGGAATGTAAGATAAAAATATTTGAAAAGGTAAAACAGAACTTGTCCTGAAGCTGATCATGGACAATCCTATGGGGATATGATACATTATGATATGTCATGGAGACTTAGCTATATGGGCTTTGTAATTCTATATAGCTCGAGAGTACAGCTCTAAACTTTTAGTAGAGTAGCGTTGGAGTTGATAATTATGAAATGTATATCTAGGATATTGGGTTTCATAATTATCGGGAGCTTGAACTATATAGGTCCATTTGGTCTCCTTTGCTAGCTCATACAAATCCTATAATAATACAGCGTGCTTTTTAATAATTGGTGACTTATGTCAGATTTATCAGATTGGCTGAAATTCGAAAGAATCAAATAATTCAAGCATGTTTATCAATTGAATTAATTTTGTGACAAAATTAATTCAAGATAAACTTGTTGAATTATTGAGATTAGATAATTCATGTCTGTTAATCGGTTGGATTAATTTTGAATAAATTGAATCAAGATAAACTTATAGAATTATCAAAAATTTATTTATTTTCCTAGAGATTATTTAGCTAAAGTTGTTTTAATTAGATAACTTTTCTATTGAGTTATTTGAATTAAAGCTGAGACTTTATCTTATAGAATCTCGAGTGGAGAATAAAAGATTCGCTGGGATTTTTATCGCTAGTTTAGCATATCAATCTGTAGGTTCGATCTACCAATGGGGCAAGTTTGGCATACCAGTTAGACAAATTGGAATGTCAGCCACGCGATAAAAAGATCACGCATTTTCATGTCGATTTTATTAGATTATGATCCTGTTTTGATTCTGATTTGAATTTTTGAGACCCTTTCTGATAAGGACTGACCCTAGACCCAATTTCTGTAAATAGGGAGCAAATCTCATAAGTTATTTTGATCAATTGAGAGATTAAGAATGAGACTCTACTGGTGGGACTTTAGAAACTCCCTGAGAGCAATTGTTCACAAATTACGAACTGTAGCTTTGGGTTCTCTCAATTTGTTGGAAGGAGAATCAGCTGATGGAAAAGCTTAATGACGTGAGCCCACACTCACTCCGATTGTGGATAAAAAATAGCAAAGAAAGCGAGTTGGTTAAGGTCCTTCTAAAACATTATTTCTCTTTATTGATTGTCAAAGCTTTTCAGCACACAAAAGGTTAGTAAGATCTAGTTAATTTATGTATATAGCATGTCAAACTTGTGTTTTAAAAAATACTCTGATATAAAAAAAATTTTAAATTTTGCTATGTACAATTTTTCCTACAATTGGCATCAGAGCCATGGTTTTTATGTAAATTTACGAGTTTGTGATCATGCTATATGTGTAAGTTATGTGATCTTGATCTCTCCTATACTTGAATTTAATTTTATTGAGAGTTGGCACTTTAGGTTTTTGTATAATTTTATATGTTGTCATGGACTATGTAGTGGATGTTTATTAATTGATTATGGTTGATTAAATTATTATTTAATTATTAATTAATTAATTAATTTATACCAATTATGGTTCCTTAGAAGTTAGAATATGTATCTAGGTTTTTCATTTAATTATACGGCAAACTATCATCTCCGTCTGAGAATTATTATTTATTTTTAACATTTGTAAGAATTCTGTAATTAAATAATCATACAAAGAAGACGGATCTAAAAGGTGGATGATAGCGTTCCTAGGTATTTCTTGAGTCTAATTTTATGTTTTCAAATTTTAGAAAATAAAATTGATGAATTGCATCAAAAATTGTTTTTTCTAGAAAAAGGCGATCTCTACTCGGTCGGCACGCTAAAACTCCAGGGTCGGCAGGCCAGGCTTCGAGTTCGACAAGCCTTCCACGAGGCATAAATCAGGTGGTTTTGGTGGTAGTCTAAACTGTCATGACCGGCAGGCCAACCTGAAAAGATCAGCAGGCCGGAGGGTCATGACTGACAGGCCAATCATATAGGCCAACTTGCTGGCAGAGAGTTAGAAATTTTTCCAAAAAAGGTGTAGTTTTCGATACAGTTTTAATTTTATTTTTGGGACAATTCTGAGAAACATTAAATTTAGATATGATGAAAATTTTGAAATATTCGATTCACACGGGATTGAAGACTCAAAGATGGGCTTTACGTGAAGAAGGATACAACTTGGAGATTCAAGGATGAAGAATTGATAAAATGTTTTGATTATTCTCTTGTAATCTTTTTTTTTTATTCTCTAGGATAGAATAATAATATTACAATTATTTATTATTATTTTGCTTATAGCTTTGCTTGATTGCTTTGCTTGTACATTATAATATGATTTGCCATGTATATTGATAATATACCATATAGAATAGAGAGTGCCACTCATTTCAAATTGTTCATGTAGGTTTTTTAAAATAAAACCTTGATTTCAAAAGATTGAGTGGAAGAAGGTTTTCGAAGAGAGGACTTGAGGCCTCCATCGTTGGTCCATATGTAGCACATGATGGTTCCGACCCCTAGGAAGGGAGATCATCATGTACCAGGTTGGATCTCCAAGAGGATAAGGTATTTTAGCATGATTTATCATTGCACACCCCTAGGTGGTAATTATAAATCATGGATAAAATATTGAACTGATGGTTATGCACTCGTGTTAATGTTATCATTAACCTACCTTAGGAGCTCTGTTAATAAAATTAATGGCCAAAGAAATGATTATTAAAATATGTTGGATCATACGGGTCCTAGACGGCATATGTTAATCAAGAGGGGATCCATGTTGGATATTTTCAAGGTTTTGACACATAAGCATATTTGTATGTTTTACATGATTGTGTTATCTTACAGAATTATTATGCTATATTTGCTTATGTTTGGTATATGATTCTTTATTGTAGATTAAAAATGCCTAAAAACACTTTATCATCGGTACTTGAAAAAAACCAATTAACAGGAGAGAATTATAATGATTGAAAATGAAACCTGAACATCGTCCTCTCCTTTAAGAAACTGAAATTTGTCCTAACAACCCCTTGTCCTCTCGAGCCTACGTGAAATTCCACCAACGATCAAATCCAAGCATATGATCATTGGAAAGATGCAAATGATCAGGCCCGCTGCTATGTTATGGCTAGCATAAACAACGTGTTGTAGGCTCAACATGAGGATTATGAGACTGCTAAGCAAATCTTGGATAATCTGGAAGACATGCTTAGAGGCCAGGCCCTAACAAAGCGACAAGGGGTGCTTCAAAAACTTCTTAACTGTAAACAAAATCTGAGGACATCTGTAAAGGAGCACAGAATGTTAGTCATGGGTCACCTCACTGAAGCACAAACCAATGGAGCCGACATCGATGCTGAAACTCAGATGACTATGGTATTTAAGACTCTGTCTAAGGAATTTATCCTATTTAAAGCTACTTTTAATTTAAGTAATAGGTAAGATGTGACCTTAACAAAATTAATGAAACAATTACAGGAGTTCGAACTACTGATCAGGGAATCACCTATAGGTGCTGAGGCCAATTTGGCAGCTGCTTCTAATTCCAATCCCAAAGCTGGGAATGGAGAGAAGCAACGGGCCAAGAATAGGAAGTCTTTTATTCATGCTAACAATAAGAACAAGAAGAAGAAGAAGAAGAACCCAAAGAAACTAAAGTGCTTCTTCTGTGGGAAGGTCGAGCATATTAAGAAGAATTGCAAAGACTTCATTTCCCGAGGAGGTTGGTGTGATCTTCTGTATTTAGAAACTTATTTGGTTGAGGAATCCAGTGTCATTTGGGTCATAGATTCTGGTGCAACTAATCATGTTTGTGTTTCTCTGCAGGGGTTCAAAGAAACGAGAAGTCTGATTCATGAAAACTTCACACTTCAGATGGGCGATGGATCCTTGGTCTCAGCTAAAGCAGTGAGAGACGTCCATTTACATTTCCATAATTATAGGAATTTAATTTCAGAAGATTGTTTTTATGTTTCTAAATTTAAAAGGAGTTTAATTTCTGTAGCTTGTTTATTTAAAGACTCCTATTTGGTTTCTTTTAATAATAAAGTAGTGATTCGTAAAAACAAATCTTTTATTTGTTCTGAATGGATACAAAATAATCTATATTTTATCAAACCTAAGATGGACTTACTACTTAATGCTGAGATAAATGATAATAACTCTAAAAGACTTAAAACTTCTCACTCTAATAAGACTTATCTTTGGCATTACGCCTTGGTCATATGAACCTGAAAAGGATTTAAAGGTTGGTAAGGGATGGACCTTTAAGTCACTTAAAGGTAGAATCTATACCTCAATGTGAATCCTCTTTGGAAAGTAAAATGACCAAAAGACCATTTGGGTCTAAGACCAATAGGGCCGAAGAGGTTCTAGAACTTGTGCATAATGATGTTTGCAAACCGATGAACATCCGGGCACGAGAAGGGTATGAGTACTTCATCACTTTTATTGACGATTACTCAAGGTATGAGTTTGTGTACTTAATGCACTATAAAAGCAAAACTTTTGACAAGTTTAAGGAGTTTTGGGTTAAAGTGGAAAAGCAATTAGGTAGACCCATTAGGGCACTTCGATCCATTCAACGTAGAGAATACCTTTCTGATGAGTTCTTGGGATACTTATTAGAGAATGGGATTTTCTCTCAATTGACTATGCCGAGCATTCTGCAGCAGAATGGCATAGCGAAGAGAAAGAATAGGACTTTATTGGACATGGTCAGGTCCATGATGAGTTATTCATCATTGCCTTCATCCTTTTGGAGATATGCACTACAAACCGCATGTTATCTTTTGAACAATGTACCTTCAAAATCAGTCCCTAAAACTCCTCATGAGTTGTGGATTGGCAAGAAGGCATCCTTAAACTGTATTTTCATATAGGAATGTTCAGCTCATGTCCTGTTTAAGGATGCGAATAAGTTGGAAGCATGTTTGAAAGTTTGTATGTTTGTAGGATATCTAATAGGGACTAAAAAGGGTTATTTTTATAACCCAAAGGAAAATAAAGTCGTGGTTTCAACTCATGCAACTTTCCTTAAGGAAATTTAAATGGACGACTTTAAGCTTGGAAGCAAAGTGGTATTTGAGGAGTTAAGGAGTGATCCAATAACTCTAGAGATTCCAATAGAAACCACTCTAATCGGTGTAGAAAAACTAAACGAACCTGAACAACAACCTAAGGGGCTTTACCATAGTGGGAGGATCGAGCCTCAACCTGAGCAGTATATGTTCAATGGTGAGGCCTTCTTGGCTGAACCTGATGAACATAATAGGGATCCTTACACTTATGTAGAGGCTATGGAAGATGTTGATTTAAAACTCTAGACAGAGACCATGAACATAGAGAGGAAGTCTATGGAAACTAATTGAGTCTAGGAGCTCGTGGATCTTCCTAAAGGGGTAAAACCCGTAAGGTGTAAGTGGATCTAGACCTTTAAGGCTAGACTAGTAGCTAAGGGATACAAGCAAAAGGAAGGAATCGATTACGAGAAAACTTTTTCGCCTGTAACCATGCTTAAATCCATCCGGATTCTCTTGTCCATAGCTGCTGCTCTCGATTACGATATTTGACAGATGGATGTCAAGATGGCTTTTCTGAATGGCTATCTTGATGAGTCCATTTATATGGAACAACTAGATAAGTTCAAGGTCAAGGGTCAAGACGGTAAGGTTTGTAAGCTGCTAAAGTCAATTTATAGACTTAAATAGGCTTCCCGTTTTTGGAATATAAGATTTAATTAGGTGATCAAGACTTATGGGTTCTCACAAAATGTGGATGAACCATGTATGTACAAACACATTAAGGATGAAAAGGTAGTTTTTCTACTGCTCTATGTAGATGACATTCTACTGATTGGCAATGATGTAGAAGCACTGTCATCAATCAAATTATGGCTGACCAAGCAGTTTGACATGAAGGACTTGGGTGAGACTAATTTTGTTCTCGATATCCAGATCTTTCAAGATAGGAGAAATAGAATGATAGCTTTGTCCCAAGCCGGCTACATAGATTAAATTCTCAAGAGGTTTGCAATGTAGGATTCCAAGAAAGACGGGCAACCATCTAGATCTGAATTACTCTTTCTAAGAAAGACTCTCCAAAGTCTGAGGAAGAAAGAGAATACATGAAGAAGGTGTCTTATGCTTCGGTAGTACGTAGTCTCATATATGACATGCTTTGTACAGAATCAGATATTTGTTATGCGGTCAAGATTGTAAGTCGGTTTCAGGTGGATCCGAGACTGAACCACTAGGTTGCAATAAAGCATATTTTTAAGTACCTGAGAAGAACTCAAGGGTATATGCTTGTGTATTCGGGTGAGGACTTAACTCCTCTAGGATATATTGACTCAGATTTTCAATCTTGTCTGGATTCGAGAAGATTGACTTCAGGTTTTGTGTTTACTCTAGGCGGTGGTGCCATGATTGGAGAAGTGTGAAACAAGATTACACTTTAGATTTAATGATAGAGGCCAGGGATGTGGCAGCTAGTGATGCTTCGAAAGAAGCAATGTGGCTCTGCAAGTTCCTTGGAGATCTTAAGGTAGTTCTTGGTATGGATAAGGTGATATCACTGTATTGTGAGAACAGTGCGGCGGTAGCTAATGCTAAGGAACCAAGATTTCATAAGAAGAGTAAACATATTGGTTGCAAGAATCATGTGATAAAGGACTTCATTGAGGGTGGGCATGTCACGGTGTACAAAATCACATCAGAGGACAATTTAGCTAATCTACTTATAAAGACTTACTGGGAAAGTCTTCGAGAGGCATGTGGAAGCTATGGGGATGCAAGATTTGTCATATTTACTCACTTAGTGCAAGTGGGGGATTGTTAGATGTGTATGCCCTAAGGAGTAAAAATATAACATATTTTTGGAGACATTTTTATCAATAAAGAATTTATTTATTATTGATATACCAAATCTTGTCCTCTTTACGTTTATATTTGTTGAATGTGTGTTAAGCAAAAAAAAGTCTGAGACTGTTAGTCTAAACCTTTAAGAATTGGGCATATGATGGATAGATTAGGCGGAAGACACGATTCTTAAGGTGACGGTCTAAATCATAAGATCCGCAATCAAAGGAATAAAGATAGGTGCTTTATTAATGCAAAGATTGTTATGTTGTCTATATCCCTAGCGAGAGATGATTTCTCTTGGCCATCGGAGGTAGACTCCATGAATAGAAATATTAGCACGTTGTCATAGGTGACGATATATTGGATCGAGACATAAAGTGAATTGATTTGGATTAATAATTTTGTCTCGACAAATCAATTCACTTTAGACAATCATTTGTATTGTATCCTAGTCCTAAGATGAATAGTGGGACCGTTGTTTTGACTTATGTCTTTTGATGTACCAAAGGGTGACATCCACATTTTATAGTGGTACATATGCCGGTACATTGGAGGCATGACTCTTGATGGCGTAGACCTATTATTCATAGATATGAAATCCATAGCTCTTCTTTAGGAGTAGTTAATAACCTCTTATATGCGTTATCCTGTAATTGAAAAACTAGAGTGCTCAACCATTTGGATACATAGGTGTAACCAAATGGTATACTGTCTTATGGATGGCAAGTTTTTCGATGGTAAGATAATGGAACATAAGATAAAAAGAATCAGAAAGGTAAGACTAAACTTGTACTTAAGCCGATTATAGATAATCGTATTGGGATACGATATATTGTGATATGTTATGGAGACTTAACTATATGGGCTTCATAATTATATATAGTTCGAGAGTGCAACTCCAAGCTTTTAGCTGAGTAGCATTAGAGTTGATAATTATAAAATGTATATCTGGGATATTGGGTTTCACAATTATCGAGAGCTTAAACTATATAGGTCCATTTAGTCCCATTTGCTAGCTCATAAAAATCCTATAACAATATGGCGTGTTTTTTAAATAATTGGTGACTTATGTCAGATTTATCAGATTGGCTGAAATTCGAAAGATCAAATAATTGATGTCTATTTATAGGTTGAATTAATTTTGTGACAAAATTAATTCAAGATAAACTTGTTGAATTATTGGGATCAGATAATTGATGTTTGTTTATCAGTTGGATTAATTTTGAATAAATTAAATCAAGATAAACTTGTAGAATTATTACGAATTTATTTTTCTAAAGATTATCTAGATAAAGTTGTTTTAATTAGAAAACTTCTCTATTGAGTTATTTGAATTAAAACTAAAACTTTATCCTATAGAATCTCAGGTGGAGAATAAAAGATTCACTGGGATTTTCACCACTAGTTCGGCATGTCGATCCTTAGGTTCAACCTACTGATGGGGCAAGTTCGACTTGCCAAGTAGACAGATAGATTGGCATGCCGGCCATGCGATAAAAGAATCACACATTTTCATGCCGATTTTATCATATTATGATGCTATTTTTATTCTTATTCAAATTTTTGAGACCCTATCTAATAAGGACTGACCCTAGACCCAATGTCTATAAATAGGGAGTGAGTCTGATAAGTTATTTAGATCAGTTAAGAGATTAAGAGTGAGACTCTATCGGTGAGACTTTAGAAACTCCCTGAGAGCTACTGTTCACAAATCACTAAGTGTAGCTTTGGGTTCTCTCAATTTGTTGGAGGGAGAATCATCTAGTGGAAAAGCTGAATGATATGAGCCTATACTCACTCCGATCATGGATCGAGAATAGCAAAGAAGGCTAGTTGGTTGAGGTCTTTCTAGAGCGTTATTTTTCTTCATTGATTACAGGAGCTTTTCAGCACACAAAAGGTTAGTAAGATCTGGTTAATTTATGCATAAAGCATGTCAAACTTGTGTTTTGAAAAATACTCTGATATAAAAAAAATTTTAAATTCTACTGCATACTAGTTTTTCAATAGATTTCACATAGCCTCCTCCTCTTTATGATTGGGCCATAAGACTTTAACTAATACGGTTTCCTTGTTTCTCAAAGTCTTGGTCCTAATCTTATATCTTTTTTCCATGTAGCTTCTTTAATCTTTTGATTTCCCAATAACTCTTTGACAACAGAAATGTCTTTGTTCCCTAATACCTTCCTTTTCAACCAAAGACATAGTCGGCTTTGCCCTGTAAATTATATTTCCTCAAAATTCTTATTATTTCTTTTTGGGCAAAAAAACATAGACCCGATATGTACTTCCTTAGCATATGAACATGAATAACATTGTGTAAAAATTCAAGGTTTTACATTTTTCCCTCCTTCTAAGGGTTTCGTCCTTGAAATGTGTAGTAATGATTATGTAAAGAAATCTCTAATCCTTTTTTTTTTTTAACATTCTTTCTTTCATATGAAAATTTCTTCAAACATCATATCCAATTAAAGTCATCATACATCCAACAAATAATATCATATGCAATGTTTGAATTCTCTTCTTGCCTCTTTGTCTGTCATCCTTCATAGAAATATAAATCTAGGTGTAATATTAATTCTCTCTCTTTTCTTTGTATCTCACATTTCATGTATGTAAACTTGTCTTTAATAACATGCCAAAAGAGAATTGTACTCTAGGAACTCTTTACTCCAAAATATTCAAATGATTCTAAAATATTCAGACTTAACTTTAAGATACAGAAAAACATCATGCGTTCTAATAAATCTACTAATGCATCCCCTCATTCGTTAAGTTACTAATCTCATTTATAACAGCGAAAATACACCATACTTGAAGCTTCACTTTCTTTTCTACAATTTTCTCAACAGAAGATTAAACATTGCTTTTGAAATATCACAATCACTATAAAAATTTTAGGCTCACTCTATCACCTCATTCCATAATTTCATCAACCAATATCTCCTAAAGAAAATAATAATCTCATATTTAATCTCTAGTATTCTACTTTAATAATTCTAAGATGCTCCATTGAAGTCTCTACTAATTCAAAGGTCATCTATAAAAGGAACTACTGTATATGATCTCTATCATGTCATGTTATGGACCATTCAATTTGCTAAACTATTATCATAAAAAATTTTCCTCCAAAATTAATCCTCAATAAGCCTCAAACATTCATTTAGATAACATGCACATTTTCAAAATATCCTTCACTTAAAAAAATTACTATAGAGATCTCACATGTGATGTTACAAAATCTTTTTATCAACCTTGTATAATTCTCAAACTTGTTCATTAAAAATACATAACTATCATTACACTTCTCCTGAGCTACATATCATTCATCTACTCCTCCATAAACTTTTTTTCCAAGAAAAAAAATATGATCACATAATTAACCTCTTGTCAAAGATTGCTCCTTTCTCTAAATAACATAAGTTTAGGCTTCATAGACTCCTAAGTTGTCTGGTTATAATCTTAACAAGTCTATTGTAAGATAATATACTAAAAGAGAAGAATCTTATGCTCACTTGGAGAACTTGAAACTGACGTGTAGCGATATGCATTAGAAACAGAAACCATTCTGATACCATAACTGTAATGCCTCTTCATGGGCGCCACATGGAATGTTACTTTTGCCGTTAAACTTAACAATTACTAATAAGAAATTCGAAACAATCAACATCACTTAGTGAAATATCCCAGGAAACACATCCATCACACGGACCACCTCCAGAAAAACTTAGTTTAGAAAAATAAATATTTGACAAATACAAACTCACACATATATAATGCAAGCACTCTTAAATTTTATAGAACAAATAACTATACTAATTACAAAGAAATGAACTATATAGCGTATTTTTTTGATAATTAATCTAAGAATCTAAAATTTAAAATATAATTTACATTCAATAAAACATAAGTTGAAAAGAACATATTATAAATAGAACTGAGTCTCAAACAAATAAAAATACAGAACATAATATATTAAATTTTTTTGAGTTTAAATTCCTTTCATGACATGACTCCATTTCTAATCCAACTTTCCTTGCACACATGACCATCCTTATCCTCTATCCTAGTAAGCCTACATCTTATCCTTATCTACAATATGATATAAACTAAGCATAAGCTTAGTAAGTACACATTCATATCTCATAACATAAAACATTTCATAAAAACCATTACGTAACATCGTAATTGTAATCATAGTAGTACACGAGGCATAAGTTTCTGTAGAGCATATCTTTTTATTTAAACTTCCATATTAAAACATTATTTATTTTATCTTTAAGAGCCCAAGCATTGCATAAATACAAACAAAGTTGTACGAGAGGAGTGAGGTAGCTAATCCAAAACCAAACGTATAAGTCCACCTAGCGGGACAAACATAAACATAGGATGTACAACGCTTAATTAAGTGATACATATATATAGATATACATTTAACATACCTCGTCATTGAAAAATTTGTTAAACCTTTTTGTTGCAATAAGAGTTTTCATGAGAAGACAATATTAAAAACAAAGATAAAAATTACCATAAAACATATTCTTAAAACTTTTTTGCAAATTTATATCATGTTACACGTGAGAATATATTTACTTGACTTGCTTGCTTATTAAACCTTAAATCAGGTGACTTTGATGTGGTTCTCAATGTACTTGTCTTTTGGAGTGTTCATATCAATCATTCATAAAATACATGAACTTAATATTCATGTTCATAATATCATTTAATACTATATTACATCATCATATATCATTCTTAAAGCAACAAAGCATCTTGGAGTCATAAACATGCACTTAGAGTCACATAAAGATAGAAAAGTTGATCTTTAATTACTAGAGAAATTAATCTCAACTTATAAGCATGAATAAAATGCAAGAATTATTCCATAACATAACTAACATATAAAAACATCATTCAAATTTTCTTTTTTTCAAAAGATTATCCAAAATGCCTTTTTTCAATTTTCAAATCATTCATATAAATCTACCAATCATAAAAACTAATTGACCTTTAAGGATTCATAACTCTATATCTTTTAATTCACATTTAATTAGAACATAAAAATTTGCAAGAATAAAGTTAATACATATATATAAAGCTCAGATTTTTCTTTAGCCATAAAAATTTCATTTGATAATTTAAATAAATCACATAATCAGTACTACAAAATCTACCAATAAAGCCTGGGTAGTGAGCAGTCCTAATTAAAAATTATGTATTAAATTATTTATGCCGTAAAATAATTTATAAAAATTACTATATATAATAGACACATAAAATCATAACATATCCAAAATTCAGCTCCATTCAAAACACACGTTTGAATTTAGAGTTAATATTAATACCAAGTATACTAAACAGCGAACATGTTTCATTCAAACATTTTTATAAAACCAAATATACATGATATGCTTCTAAAATTTTTATGTGATGTGCGTAACATATAAATAAAAGATAGAAAAATAATAAATCATGCAAAACACATTTAAAAGTATGATTTATCATCTCACGAATTATATAGAGCATACGAGGCAGACATTTATAACCACTAAGTATCTCACGAATTATATATAGCATACGAGGCAGACATTTATAACTACTGAGTACTTGGTAATCAATGAATTTTATCTTAAAACATAATAAGAATATGAAGCTTAAAATTTATAGACATTTAGTTGAAATATCAATAATGATTCAATTTTTTTTACAAAATCAAAAGGCACTTTTTGTCCAATAAAACTGACTCTATAATACATATATATAAATCTGCTAGCAAATAAAATTTCGTAAGCAATGTTTAATTGAAAGCTCATAACCCTAAAAATATTTTGAATGAAAACCCTACAATTTTCATATCACACTCCAATAATAAAACCTTATTTTCACGAAACTTCATGATATCATATGAACATATATGCATTCAATCTTAAAATAACATTGCTATAATCAAAGTAATAAAAAAAATAATTTACTTTTTCGTACAAACACACATGTATACACATTCATAATGTAAAAGAACAAGTTTCTAATAAAGTTTGTCACAAAAAAATATACATCAATCAAAAAAATTCAAAACCATGAAAACCTTTAAACCATACCTTAAATTCTTTTGTTTTGTTTAATAAAGATGAAGACTTGCACACAAAATCTCGGAAAGGAATTCCTTCTACTTTGGCTTGAAAGAAAATAAGTGTAATGAATTCTTAGCTTCAAGGATTAGAGAGATGATGGAGGCTTTCTTGGAGAGATTTTTGAGAGGGGGTGAGGGAAAGAATTTTCTTTGGTTGGAATTAAAAGAATGAAGATTTTGGTGGCTTAAAGGTATATTTATAGGCTTATGAGGGAGAATAGATTAGATGAGTGTAGAAAACCCTAATCCTAATTTAATTAGGTTTCCCCTTTTTTTAACAAGTATAATCCTAATCTAATTAAGTCTTCATTTTTTTTCCTTTTTTCTTTTTCTTTTTCTTTTGTTTCATTTTACTTTTCCATAGCAACCAATTATTTATAATATATATGTTATATGTACAGTTTTTTTTACTTTCCTATGATTTTGTTTTAACTTTATATAATATGATTTAATTTAATTTAATTATAGTACATAATTATTTATATACAACAATAATATTTGCTCCCATGACCCCATAAAATATTGATTTGCACATTATTCTTTTACATACTCTAAATTATCTAATTTCTTAATGCCATAGTAAAATATGCTACACATGTAATTATCATGACTTTATAAATGTTATAAAAATAAGAAAATATGCAACAAAATTCACGTCATTATCAAGAATATAACTCTAGGGAATACATAATTTTAGATCATTATAAAGATTATAAATTTGGAGCAAGTTGAAAACTCTTTAAAAAAAATACTTTGAGCTTATCATCATTTTTGACATGAACATCTCAAGCACATGATCCCTCGTGGTCGTCACTTATGAAATTACTAAACAAAAAGCTAATTTACTTAACATAAATAATAATAGCACTTTAAATATTGCACTCTAAAGTTAAATTAACATAAGTATCTATAAAAGAAAATGGTGGGCGTTACATGCAGGAGATTGAAATGATAGTGATTTTATTATAGTGCTGGACAGAATTAGAAACGAGATGGTTTGATGATTTGTTTAAGGTATAATTTTAAGTAAAAATTACACAATGTGACTCTTTTTTAAGAAGTGAATCGAAATTTGTCTTTGTTTTATAAATATCACTCATATGTCCCTTTTTTAAATTTTATATAATGAAAATCCAAAAATACCCTCTAAGTAGATTTTATCATTTATTCATTTTTTAACAAATCTACTTATTTTTTTCATAGTTGAGTTGTTAAAAGATTGATATTAGAGAAATGCAAATACACTTGATTAATTACAATATAACTTAAACAAAAAAAATCATTTCTGTCATTAAATTGCTTACAATAAAATTTCAAAAACAAATACAAGAAGCAAGAAAAAATGAATATCATTAATCTAATATAATATTGTTTCTATTACTAATCCATAATATGAGCAGAACCTAAATAGAAAGTATTATCACTTAAACTCTTAAAAAATTAATGTAATTATATATCATTATCATTACGCATCATTAACTTAATGATATATTGATTATATGGTCTATAAGACATACAAAAAGATTTAATAAATACTATATCGTTAATTTTGTTATATATCACTAAAAAAAGGGAAATATCATTGTCACTTAAAGTCTCAAAATATGAATGTCATTACGAATCATTATCATTATGTATCATTACCTTAATGATATATCAATTATATAACCTATAAGACACACAAAAATACTTAATAAATACTATATCATTAATTTAATTACATCTTAATTCCAATTTTTCAGTAAAATCGTAATTCCAATTTGCAATCAAAAAATCCATCTTTTAGTTAAGTGAATTTTAAAATCCTTATTTTAGATGCTAATTTGAATTTAAGCAACAGACATTCTAATTCTATGGATTTTTTAAAAAAAATTATAACGATATCATAATCCGTTTGAAATTTTAAATACGTATATTATTATTCTAAAAATAAATTAAAACTAAATATATCATTATGAAGGCCGTTAATGTCTTTATACGTATGCATTCGGACATATAAAGAATATTTATAAATCAGAGACATATTTTAACTCTACAAATAAAAAAAGGCCACGTGTCTCATTAACCCTAACTTTAATTGCAGTATCACTGTATTGTTATGCCATGATTTGGTTTTTGGTGTTGTATTATTTTGGAGAAAAATTTTGTACTCAAATAGTTTTAATTAAAAGTTTTGAACCTTTTGCAAGGCAGTGGTTTTATCATTATCCTGGAATTGATCTCGTTTTTACCGATTTCAATTATTTTAAATCCGAGTTTATTTACGATTGATTTCAATTAGTTGCATCCCTTGCTTTTAGGACGTGATGAAAGGTTGAAAAAAACATGTGTATTTAATGATTGAAAGAAATCATGGATTTTTGGAATTGATATTTTGGAAAAACATTGTAATTTTGGAAAAAGAACTTGAAAAGTAGAATATATCAGTTATGGCTTTGAATATAATCGTATGTTCTATAGTTTTGGAAAAGGTTTTAAGGTATTTGAAGTTTATATCTATATAGGCGGATTGCACTGGCACATGCAGTATAAAAAATGCACCTTCCTGATTGGAAGAATCACTGCACTATCTATTGGTGATGGTCCAGAAATATTACACATTATTGTGAGTTATGGTAGGGCCACCGACTGCATTTTTGACATTTATTTACTAATTTTTATGTTTGCACGTTTATTATTTATACATTTTTTTTTATCACCATCTATTAATTTTGTATTTGTTTTTGACAACAAAAGTTGTTTTGGACAGATGAATTTTAAACTATGGAATTTATTTTTTATATATATATATATATATATTCTACGGTGCCTTCTCATTTTTGGCTATTACGTTTTAACCCCTTCCAAAGTAGCAAGGAAATAGAAAACAGTAAATGATGACTTACGGACAAGATTCGAGACTATTTGATGATTTGTGTAGGTATAAATCAAAACCAGCATCATTGTGCTTATTACAACTATTCTTTACGCCTACTCCCGTTGTTGAATTTTATACTAGGACTATTTTTGTTGCTCTTGGACTTTTAACCCCTCGTGAGTTGGAATTCTATTATTAATTTTGAGCCAATTTCAGGTTTGCGGGTTGGGGTTATTTAAATCAATGTTTATTTTGCATTAATTTTAATTAGTTGCGCTCCTTGTCTTTGGAATGTGACTATTATTTTTAACGTATTGAATCACGGATTCAAGTCCCGAGAAATGGTAAACAATCCCAGCTTACAATAATCCAAGTAATGTGGTTGATTTATAGTCATAACTAGAGGTGTTTATGGCCAGTTTGTGCGGTCTTTTTTTTTTTTTTTTTTCCAAATAACTGATGAAACCAAAAATAAATTTTTATTTTTGGATAGTTTAATATTTTTATAAAAACTAAATCAAATCAAATCACTCATAAATAGTTTGTGCACTTTGAGTTTAAAATTCAAGAAATTTTCAATATTTAATAAAAATTATAAAATGTCTAAAACTTCACCTTTTAAATAATACAAACAAAAAATTCACCACCAACTAAATACAAGTCACAATAATACACATTAAAGTTTACCAACCAAATTAAAAAATCCAAAGCACCACCACATAACATAAAACAACTGAACTAAAGAGTCAAAAAAAACAAAAACATAAAACAATACAATTATATTTAAACTTGAATTAAGCTTTCCATTTGTGTTGATAAAACCTCTTATGTGTAAATAAAGTGCAAAAAGGTTCACCTTATAGGTATATAACCTTTTAATAACCAATGAAAAATAACCTGTATAAAATAAATACAAATTATCCTATATAAAAATATTAGATTATTTATCTTTTTATACTCTGTATTTTAAGTTTATTCAAATAATATACTTTTAATTTTTGATCATATTTAACACACAAATCTATACATTTGTTGAATCAATATTCAATTTTGACCTAAAAAATAACCCAAAATACCCTCAAATTAAAAAGTTGACTTTAAAACTTAAAAAAACTTTATAGTAAAGATTTTGCCTTTAAACATGTACAACATACCTTCAAAAATAGATTTTTTTGTTTTCTTATTTTTTAAAAGTTTTAATCTCATTTTAATCTTTTACATATAGATAATTTGGTTATTTTAAAACTCAAAATCATCTATTGACTATGTTAAATATAATCTGAAAATGCACATTCAATAAGATCAAAGACCAAAAGTATAAATTTTTGAATTAACCTACAACAGATGGTATAGAAAATAAATATTCTTTAAGAAATTACATATATATTATAGTATGACAAACAGTTTGAATGGACAATTTGGACTATAGCAGCTTGCCAAACAAAAGTTAAAGAGAAAAAATAACACATATTTTTGGCATAACATCTACGATTGGATTTAAAAACACATAGGTTTAGAGTTTAAACCACTAACCAAAGCACCCAATTTTTTTTATGGTTAAGGGTTTGAAAAAAAAAAAAAATAGCAGTTTGGTTTGGCTTAGACAGACAATTCAAGCTCCACAACTGTCCAAGGCAGACGCCTCCATTTTGTTACGCGGTAAGGATTTAAAAAAAAAAAAAAACAATTCAAGATTTTTATCACAGCAAAGGACAGGGTTATGTTCCATGGCCTTCACTTTTATTATTTTCAGCCTTGAAGGCAACTTGTGCTTTATTTTTTATTATTTTTTTATTTTTCTAATCACAACATCACAAGGAGAACAAAGACAAAACAAGATATGTGGTTATCAACACAAGAATGATACAGATATACAACTGGATGTTATCTACGCTTACTAGAATGCTCTAAATCTTCAAGTTGAGCTTTCAAAAGCGCATGTTCGTGCCGCATCCTCTCAAGCCGGGCCTCAACCATGTACATCTCATCTTTAAGGTGGTGAACTCGCTTCTCTAACCAAACCATGGCTTCAGAGGATCTTCGACCAACTCCGCTGTCGACACTCATCATGTAATCTGCTGGGGAGTGTACATGGATGTGTTGGGGTCTTGCTAGAAGCGCAAGCATACTCAACTGCAACCAATGGAGTATTTAGCTTATAGTTTAATGTATAATTGAGCTCCACAAAGCAACAAGTACACATCACAGTCAATAGGCACAATTTTCGGACAAGTTTAATACTATAATTAGCAATGATTAAAAAGGAGCCATTAGGACATGAGAGGAACAATCTATTGATAATGCAAAAAGGAAACTGAACTACTTTCCATAGTGATTGAGGCTAGCAATCCTCATTAAATCCATTAATATTTCAAGTGAACATGCAGGTGATGAAGGAGGAGATTTTTACGTACATTTTATAACAAAAAAGAAAAACAAGAAAAGACGAGACCAGAACTACAGGTTGTTGCCACAATCTGTTATGCAAAACATGAAAACTCTAGAAAAAGTTCTGCAGATAGAAATGGCTCAAACACATGGCTCGATCAGGATAATAGGGTATAGAACCCTCCAGGCTATTTTTTGTTTGGGCTTGCGAATTGAAGATTCCACCTTCTCAAAGCAAGACATATATCGATATAATAGCAGTCTTTCCTATGATAGATTTAGTTTACTCAGTTTGTCTCAAAATTAACAGAAACACAACAATTAAGAATTAAATTGACAAATCATACCTGCATTAATAGAATCACAATAAAAATGATTACCACGACCAGGGAAAGATTGCCTTGACTTTTCAAAGACGAATGGAGTCTTATTAAAAATTCCCTGAACCATGGTGCAACAGAGGAAACGTCAACAAACTTTCCTTCACACAGATTGCCAACTTGCTGGTTAGAATCCATCGAATCTGAAATCTTTTGTAAACTTGAACATTCGCTTGTCCTGTACAACCTGTCGGATGATTCCACATCTTTTGCTTCTCTTTCAAAACGAATTTCACCATTTGGAACAACAGTAGCAACAGGAGTTTCCTCTGCTTGTAATAGGGGGAAAACAACGAATATAAGTACAGAAAATTGAATGTAATAGCTCAAAGAATGTCAATTATTTGGGTAAGTGGATTCAGAATGTAATTCAACCATCAGATATAAAACATATGCAAATTGAGGAGCTTCTCCAACTTATTAGCGTGTTTATAGTAGCCAACCTTCTTTTTTCACAAGGTTCTTCAACAATTCATGAGCCTGAAAGAATCAGTGAAACAACAGTTTTATTAGTTAAAAGAAACACAATAAATACAAACTCAATATTGGATATAACATGAATTGAAGAACGACAGAGAAACACAAAACACCATGTCGATCCAGGTTGCATATGCCTGTCGACATTCTTCCAGAGTAGACAGCACTATTTTTCCTGCAATCACACACACCCACTTGGTATCCAATACATCTCAAATTTAATGAATTCCTGACATCAACGCATTTGAGTACAAGTACATGCATGCATCAGAAACAGTAAAGAATTTTAGAAACAAATGCATTTTGTAATTATACTTGCAAGGTATGTACACCATGTTGCAAGACCAGATGGAAGAACACTCATGCAACCATCGAATCTCAAGCAAACACACCAGGCCCCAAGGACCATCTGAAGCATAAGATATTTGTAAACCAACGAGGTTCAACGGTCTTGCCCTAAAAAACACAAACGAAAAAAAAAAGGGAAAAAAAAAAAACCTCCATCTCTGTTGATACAAACCAAAAATCTACCGCAGTGAAAATCAAGGATTTGGAAAGAAAAACCACGCCATATTAATTATTAACAAGAATGTCTATTACTCTCTATTTTACCCTACTTTGTCAATATCTTTACAAACAAACATTCTTTTAGTTAACCCACTGCTTTTATTGTCAAAAAAGATAAAACAGAAAGAAAACTGATCTGAAATAAAACACAAACCATAGTCTCCCCTTCCTCGTACGTAGTTCTGTAGGATGAGCTAGGGTGCTAGAAAAACACAAATTCAAGGAAACATGCACAATAGCTCTAATCAATCTTTTACTACGTAATGACCATCATTGCGACAAACCCGTGAGACGCATACAATATTAACTCATTAAAGTACATAAAACAGCATTTGAATCAGTAAATCAAATAAATAACCAAATAGACCTTTCCAAACGGTTCTTTTTGAAAAAGCCACATTGACATAAACCCGTAAAGAGCAGCTTTCTTTTGATTTATTAGCATCTCTCTCCACATCCCAGAGCGCCTGAGTTGATGAAAGAAAAAGGAATCGTGACCAGGTTATAAACTATGGAAATCATAAGTTAAAAGGAAAACTTAAATTGAATCCCAAAAACACAAAAATAAAGCAAATGCCAAAAAAAAAACAGCAAAACAAAAACAAAACAAAAAACAAAAACTTGCTAAAATTCCAACATAGCATTACTTGAAAAGAAAAAGTTCAATATTTGAGGGGGAGCAAAATTAACAATGTCTGCTAATTTTCCTATTTGTACTCTTAATATATTTAAGTTATTATAACCCTCTATTAGCGAACTTAAAATTTTGTACCCGCATATAATGAAGTAACGAATATCCATAATTTTGAAAAAATATTCTGAAAATATGTAGACAGTATTGTAGTCTCCTTTGGGATCAAAAGCGTCAAATTGCATGCAATGTTATGATGTGTGAGTAATTAGAAGGATAAGAGATCTCTAAACAATAGAGCAGAAAAGAAACACAAACTACGTCAGATAATTTGAACTCAAATTTATCATTTCGTCAAAAGTTTCTAGTTCGTTGATGTAGAAATCCGTGATTCACTGCCTTATTCCTAGGAATTAGTTGCTAAGATTCAATTTATTTTGTTTCCTAAAGTAAAGGGATTGGGGTACTGATTCACTCAATCCTCTCAATTGTTAATGTGCAGTTTTAGCATTGCTAGATTAGTGGTGTTTTTATTTCCTTGATTTGAGGAAGAGATTCCCTTCTTCCTCCCTATTTAGACGTGTAATTGCTATCGAGAAAATAATGAGAATTATTCAATATCATTCTCAAATTTCCACAAGGTACCAGGGCCCTCTCTGAACCACTTCAACATTTTTTTCCCGATGACCAAATACGGCATGGCCATAGAAAATCAAGCCTAATCCTCATCTAAAGTTACTTCGGGTTCTAAACCTTCTATCACCAGCACTCATGGCGCTGCAGAAAGTGTTTCTCTTCCCATTACAGAGCACAAGCTAAATGGGAACAATCACCTTCAATGGTCACAGTCCGCACGATGTACATTAGCGGAAAGGGGAAGGATGAACGGGCGAAGTCGTTCCTCCAAAGGTAGGAGAACCCAAATTTAAACTTTGGAAAACAAAGAATAATATGGTCGTGTCATGGTCAGTCAATTCCATAACCAACAAGATAGGTGAAAATTTCTTGCTCTATAACATGGCTCAAGAAATATGGGATGCTACAAAAGAATTCTATTCGAACAAAGAAAATACCTCAACAATTTTCGAGATAGAGACCACACTCCATGATCTTTGACAAGATCTTTCTGTCACACGATTCTACAATATTCTCAGTCGTCACTGGCAACAACTAGACATGTTTGCAAACCATAAACGGGGCTGCCCGGATGATGCCAAGAAGTTCGGAGAAATTGTGAGTTCTTGATGGGACTCAACAAGAGGTTCGAGGAAGAATACTAGGGATAACCCTTACCAAGCGTCCGAGAAGTCTTCTCCTAGGTGCGCAGAGAAGAGAACATGAAGTGACGCTGGGAGAGTTGCCTACTACTCCTGCCACAGCTAACTCATCTGCCCTAGCCGCCCAAGGAGTCCAAAACGCCAACAATGACAATCGATCAAAGAAGGGGAGACCATGATGCGATCACCACAGAAAACCAGGCCACACCCATAAGAGATGCTAGAAAATACACAGCAAACCTGTAGATTTTAAGTCTTAGAGACCTACTCCTGATAAAGAAATTTGTGGAAATCATGCTACTGCTGAAGAAGGAACCCCTGCCTCCACGGAATCCAGTCCTTTCAACAGAGAACAACTTTGAGGCACTTCAAAAGATGTTCTCACAACAAATATCGAATCAGAGTATCATCAGACTAGGATCTTTGGCACACAATGGTAATTACCTAAGTGCTCACTGTTGATTCTGAAAACAAGAACCCATGGATAGTTGACTCTGGCGCGTCTGATCACATGACTGAAGGCGCCTCACTTTTCCACCATTAGAATCCGTGCCGAGGTCTTACAATAAAAGTAGCCAATGAGTCTCTTTCCAAAGTGGCTAGAACAAGTTCTATTGTTCTCACAAAGGACCTAACATTGAATACAGTACTTCATGCTCCTAACCTAGACTACAATCTTTTGTCAGTGAGTAAGCTCTCTCAAGGACTTAACAGCATTGCTCAATTCTTCTTGAGTTTGTGTGAATTTCAATTTTTGGATTCGGGGGAGGACGATTGACAGTGCTAGGATATGCTCAAGCCTTTATCTTCTCAAAGGTTGATGAACCTCCTAAAAGACAAACTCACAATGCAGTGTGTGTTGAATCTAATAGTCAGTCTAATAAAAGCTTAGCTTCTGTTGAAAATTCTAATAAGGATAATGCATTTATGTTACGGCACTATTGTCTAGGTCATCCTACTTTTTTGTATTTCCAAAAATTGTTTCCATCTTCATTTATGAATGGAAATCCAAAATTGTTTCAATGTGAGGTGAGTCAATTTTCAAAGCATGTTTGTAATTCTTATCATATTCAACCATACAAAGCATCTCATCCTTTTTTTATGATTCATAGTGATATGTGGGGGCCATCTACAATAAAAAATGCCACTGGGACTAGGTGGTTTGTTTCTTTTGTTGATGATCACACCAGAATTACATGGTTGTTTCTCATGAAAGAAAAAAAATGAAGTCAGTCAAATTGTTAAAAAGTTCAACACTCTGGTTCAAACACAATTCCAAACTAAAATACAAGTGCTGAAAACTAATAATGCAAAAGAATATTTTGAGACAATTCTAGGTGATTGTCTTGGGAGCTAGGACATTGTTCATCAAAGTTCTTGTGTTGACACATCCCAACAAAAGGAGGTGGCAGAAAAGAAAAAAATATACACTCTTGAGGTTGTTCGTTCACTTATGTTCACCACACATGTTCCAAAATTTTTCTAGGGTGAGATAGTCTTAACAGCTACTTATTTGGTAAACAAAATGCCTTCTCAAGTCTTGAAGTTTCCAACACCTTACCATTCATTCTTTTCCCAGTAATTGTGTCTTCTCCACTCTTCCCTTGAAGGTATTTGGTTGTTCAACGTTCGTCATATTCATGCGCAACACTGCATCAAACTTGATCCTAAGGCTCTCAAATGCATATTTGTAGGGTACTCCTCAAATCAGAATTGGCATAAGTGCTATTCTCTAATTACTCAAAAGATTCTACAATTCCATGGATGTCTCATTCTTTGAACACCAAACCTTTAATCCCAAAATTGACATTCAAGGAAGAATTTAACACAAGATTATTAGCTTTGGGACATTGATGTCTTCGATTCATCTTATGGTCATGATACACCTCCAACCGATTCACCTCAACCATCTCAGTCACATCAACCATCCCAGACAAATACAAAGAAAGACGTTCAGCTTGATTCTGACACTCAAATAAAATAACAAACCCCTCAACGTTATGCCTATAGAAACTAGTGAGTTATATGTCTATACTAAAAGGAACAAGACTCGAGAAGGGAAAAAATTGCAGCCAACCAATCACGTTCATGAGTCCAACCTAGTTCTAGAATCACAAAATTCACCAAGTAATACTAGTCCCGACTTTGCTCCTTGTAATTTGCCTAACGAAGATCTCCACAGGCCTATTGCCTTGAGAAAAGGCACACGGTCGTACTAATCGTCCCATTTATAATTTTATCTCGTACAAGAGATTGTCACCCAATGACCGTGCTTTTGTTTGCAATCTTGACAGAATACAGGTTCACAGTTCAATTCATGAAGCTCCTTGCATACCGGAATAGAAGGAGGCTATTTGGGAAGAAATCCAAGCTCTAGAAAGGAATGGAATATGGGTGATATAGGGTGATATAAGAGATGCCACCAGGAAAACGTCCTGTGGGCTACAAGTGGATTTTTCACAATAAAAAGTGGGAATGTCTACACATTTAAAGCCCGTCTTGTGGCTCAAGGATTCACACAATCCTATGGGATTAATTACCAAGAGACTTTTGCATCTGTAGCTAAACTCAATACTGTTCAGGCATTGCTCTCACTGGCTTCCAATCTTCACTGGCCTCTCTATCAATTGGATGTGAAGAATGCATTTCTTAATGGTGATCTTGAAGACGAAGTGCACATGGAGATCCCTCCTAGATTTGATACTCTAGCTAATAGCAACAAAGTCTACAAACTCAAGAAGTCCTTGTATGGACTCAAACAATCACCGAGCATGGTTTGACAAGTTCACCAAGACAGTAAAGAAGTTTGGGTATGATCAATCCTAGACAAACCACACCATGTGTAACACCCTTTACAAGCGCCACAAGGAACGTCGCCTTTACCATTAAACTTAATAATTACCGATAAAAAGTTCGAAACAATCAACAACAGTTATAGAAATATCCCAAAAACACATGTATTTTTTTCGAAAAAGTAAAACTAAGAAACCAAAATTTAGAAACCCAATTTTATATTCAACAAAATATAAGTTCAACAGAACATATCACAAATAGAACTAAGTCTTAAACAAATAAAAATACGAAACATAATTTATTAAATTTTATTTGAGTTTAAATTCTTTTCTTGACATGACTCCATTTTTAATTGAACACTCCTTATACACACACCCGTCCTTGTCCTACATCCTAGTCAATCTGAATCTTATCCTTACCTGCAACATAATATAAACTAAGCATAAGCTTAGTAAATACATATTCTTATCTCATAACATAAAATATTTTATAAAAATTATTACATAATATCGAAATCATAATCATAGTAGTATACAAGGCATAGATTTATATAGAACATATCTTTTCATTTAAACTTCCATGTTAAAACATTATTCATTTTATTTTTAGGGCCCAAATGTTTCACCATTAACATTATAGGCATGCCGTCATAAGAGAAGTGGAGTAGCTAATCTCAAACCAAACATGACAAGTCTAAACCTTCGGGATATCATAAACATATACATAAAGTGTGTAGCACTGAAGTAATACATATATAAACATACTTTTAACATACCTCATTATTGAAACATTCGTTAAACCTTCTTGTAACAACAAGAGTTTTCATAAGAAAACAATATGTAACAAAAAACTTAAAAATTATCATAAAACATATTCTCAAAACTTTTTCGTAAACTTTTATCATGTTGCAAGTAAATGCACTTGTCTTACTTGCTTACTAAACCTTAACTTACGTGACGTTGCCACGGTTTTCGATGTGTTTGTCTTTTGGAATGTTCATGTCAATCATTTATATAATTCATAAAATTAATATTCATCATTACACTATTATTTTATATCATATTACATCATCCTATATCATTCTTAACAAAACAAAACATTTTTGAGTCACAAATGTGCACTTAAAGTCAAGAAACATAAAAACAAAAAACTTGACCTTTAATTACTTACAGAAATTAATCTCAACTTATAAACATAAATAAACTGTAAGAATTATTCCATAACACAACTAACATATACAAGCATCACTTAAATTTTAATCCAAAATACCTTTTTTTCAATTTTCAAAACATTCAAGTATAACTGCTAATAATAAAAATTGCCTGACCTTTAAAGATTCATAACCCTATATCTTTCAATTCACATTCAATTACAGTACGAAAATTTGCAAGAATAAATTTAGCATATATATATATATATATATATATAATACCCAAATTTTCCTTTAGCCACAAATTTTATTTGATAATTAAAATAAATCACATATTCAATACCAGAAAATCTGCTAGCAAAGTCTAAGCATTGAGCAGTCCTAATTAAAAGTTATGTATTAAATTATTTATGCCATAAAATAATTTATAGAAATTACCACACAATAGACACATAAAATAGTAACATATCCAAAATTCAACTTCAAATAAATTCGAAGTAATTCAAAACACACGTTTGAATTTAGAATTAATATTAACATCTAACATGCTAAACAGCGAACGTATTCCATTCAAACATTTTTATAAAATCAAATATGTATGATATGCTTTTTAAATTTTTTCTGCGATACGCTTACCATATAAATATAAGTTAAAAAAATAATACATTATGCAAAACGCATTTAAAAGTATGATTTATTATCTCATGAATTACAAAGAACATATCAAGCAGATATTTATAACCACTGAGTACTTGAAAATCAACGAATTTTATCATAAAATATAATAAGGATATGAAGCTAAAAATTTACAGGCATTTAGTTAACATATCAACAATGATTCATAATTTTTTTTACATAATCAAAAAATGCTTTGTCCCATAAAACAGACTATAAAACACAAATATAAATCTGCCAACAAATAAAATGTCATGAATAGCGTTTGATTAAAAGCTCATAACCGTAAAAATATTTTGAATGAAAATTTATAAAAAAATCCCAGATATTCCTAACATATATATACACATCATATCCAAAAATCGTAGCAAAATAAAATCATTTGATTTCAAAACATTACCACCTTACCAGCAAATCGAAAACTCTAAAATTCTCTTATCATACACCAACAACCAAACCTTATTTTTATAAAATTTCATGATATCATGTGAATATAAATGCTTTGAACCATAGAGTAACATTGGTATAACAAAAATAATAAACAAAATAATTAATTTTTCATACAAACATCATGCATACACAATCATAAAAGAATAATTTTCTAACAAAGTTTTTAACAAAACAATATACATCAGTCATAAAAATTCAAAACCATGAAAACCATAAAACATACCTTTAATTCTTATGTTTTTTTCAACAAATACGAAGACTTGTACACAAAATCTCTAAAAAGAACTACATTGGCTTAAAAGAAAATTAAGAGTAATAAATTCTCTCTGAGAGAAAATCTTAAAGAAAACAAAATTCCAAACTAATGGCATGTGAGGTTTAAGGAAGAAAAGAAGACAAAAGCATGGAAGAATATGAGAAAAGATGAAGGCAAGAAAAAGGAATAGAAATAATGTGTACTTGAAGCTACATATTTACAGGCATAAACAACTCTAATCCTAGCCTAATTAGGATTCTCTTTTTTTTTTAGATTGAGTGTCACCCTAATCTAATTAGATTTCTTCCTTTTTTTTAAATAAATGTAATCCTAATTTGATTAGATCTTTTTTTAAATAAATGTAATCCTAGTCCAATTAAGTTTCTTTTTTTCTTTTTTTTTTTTCATTGCTACCGTTTACATATTAATATATATAAAATATATAAAGAACTTTTTTTTTCCACACACGGTAATAAGCCGTAAACTAACATATCTATATAATATAATGTAATATATACATAATTATTTATACACAACAATAATGTCTACTCCTATGACCCCAAAAAACATATTAATTTATACATTATTTTTTTAGGCACTTTAAATTATCAAATTTCTTAACACCATAATAAAAATATTACACATATAATTATCATGACATCATAAATATTATAAAAATAAGAAAACATGCAATAAAAATTCAAGTCATTATCAAAAATATAATTCTAAGATATACATAACTCCAAAGCATTATAAAAATTTTATATTTCGAGCAAGTTGAAACTCTTAAAACAATAAATGCGTTACGCTAATCACCCATTTTTTTTTTTACATGAATATCTCAAACACATCGATCTCATGTGGTCATCACCTGTGACATTCCTAAATAAAAAGTTAATTAACTTAACATAAATAATAATAACACTTAAAATATCATATTCTAACGTTAAATTAATATAAGTGTTTATGGAAGAAAACAACAGACGTTACACCATGTATATTAATCACTCACCTTCATGTTTGTTAAACACTCACCTTCAGGAAAGAAAGCAATACTTATCGTATATGTTGATGACATCATCCTGATCGAGGATCATGATGAATTTCTAAAACTCAAAAGCTTCCTAGCTAAAGAGTTTGAGATCAAAGATTTGGTTAATCCAAATACTTCCTTGCAATGGAAGTAGCTTGGTCCAATAAAGGTATTTCAATTTCTCAGCAAAAGCATGTGCTAGACCTCTTGAAAGCAACAAAAATGCTCGGATGTAGGCCAACCAACTGACAGCCCAATAGACTCCACTACGAATTTGGGTAATGTTATGAAATATGGTTATTAGGAAACTAGTATCCCTAATTTCAAGATATGGTTATTGGGAAACTAGTTTCCCTAGTTTGAGGAATTGTCACTAAACAATATTTACTTGGTTTCAGGAATTAGTTTCCTAATTTGTATAGTTTTCTCTTCTTTTTCTTTTCTTTTTTTTATTATAAAAGCATATGTATTCTATTCAACAAGTTAAGAAAGTATTTCTTCCAACCATTTGTGACATGGTATCAGAGCCCTAGGCCTTCTTTTTGGGAAATCATACTGCATTTTCTGTTTTTGCTCTGTTTTTAGTCCCAAAACAGAGTACATTTCTCAGTGATAATTTGGCCTTCATTGCTGAAATTTCTTTGCCATTTTTCTGGGGTTCCTATCAATGTGTGGCCTTCATTGCCCGATCAAACTGATTGCCGCCTTCACTGTTGCTCTCCCTTTTTGTTTTTTTTTCTTTTTTTTTTCGGTTCCTTTCTTTAAGCTCTTTCTTGGAAAATTCTCTCGCTCCCCTCCCTTGAAACCCATCTTCCTTGGCCTTTCTTTGGATCCAAATTTCCTAGTTTTTTCATCCAAATTGATTCCCTGCCTTACCGTCCATATTCCTCTCAAAAATATGTCAACAACCATGGCTGAATCCATCGTAACCAGTCCAACCATAGATGTGTCTTCAACTGAAAGTCTTGCTATAGTTTCAACAAGAGATTTATAGAACACATAAGGCTGCTTACAGGTTAAATGGAAAAAACTACTTGAATTCATCGCAGTCGGTCCATACTTTTTGAAGGGTAAAAACAAACTCAGTCATTTGTTGGGCACGGGACCAAAGAAGGGGATCCTAAATTCGACGCCTGGGATGAGCAAGATTCAATGGTGAAGCCATGGCTACGGAATTTAATGCTTCTGAAAATTAGTGATACTTGTATGTTTCTCGGTATAGACAAGGAGATATGGGATGCCATAAAACAGAAGTACTCCAAGGTTCATGATGCTTCACAAATCTATAAGATTAAGACAGATTTCGATAATGAAACAAGGATCACGATCAGTTACAGAGTACGCTAATTTTTTGCAAGGTTTGTGGCAAGAGATGGATCATTACCAATGCATTCATATGAGTTGCATTCAAGATGCAGCCATTCTCAAAAGGTTGGTTGAAAAAGAACGCATTTATGTCTTTCCTGCGAGTCATAACGTTGAGTTTGACACTATGAGAGTGCAGATCCTAGGAAAAGAGGATTTGCCTTCTTTGAATGAAACCATCTCCATAATTCGGGTAGAAGAAGGGAGAAGAGTGATCTTGAGACTCATGTTGGTGACAGTTCGACCCTTCTAGCAAAATCTGTTGGTGCAAAAATATTAAAGGTAGCTAAAAACAAAAGGCAAACACCGGACACCCTTGGGCTCTCTAACCGAGAAACATCGCCATATAAAGGATGTATGTTGGAAGCTTCATGGTAGGCCTCCAAGGAATCAAGGTGACCGGAACTTAGGGGAACAAGGACAAGCCCACATGGCCAGCAATGAAGGATGCAACCCACCGAACCCAATAATGGAGTTCAACAGGGAGGAACTCGAGAAGTTGAAGAATTTTTTAGGACACTTGAAAAACTGACAGAAGATACATGCTCTTTGGCTTTTTTAGGTAATTCATCCTCCTCGTGTTACTAATTTCTCAGATAAAATTTCTCAAAACGTGGGTAATTGATTCGGAAGCTCCAGACCATATGACATGTTCCTCTAAATTGTTTACCTCATGCATATCTTGCCCTAGTCATAGAAAAATAACCTTCGCAGATGGATCCATTACTACGGTGGCAGGTCAAGGAAACATATTTATAAACAGTTCACTCTCTTAAAAATGACTTGCATGTTCCCAAACGTTGTGCAAACCTGATCTCAATCCAAAAACTCACTAAAGATTCAAATTGCAATGTGTGTTTTTTCCCTTCTCATTGTATTTTTCAGGAACAGGGCACGAGAAGAACAATTGAATGTGCTAGTGAAAGTGATGGTCTTTACTACCTAGATGAACAAGGTGGAAGAACTAGGGTTGAGAATTCTTCTCCTACATCACTCCTTTTCGAGTCTATTATTTCCAATAAGAAGATTTGGCTTTTTCATCGTCGTTTAGGTCATTTGTAATATAGAGTTCTTAAAGTTATGTTTCCGTCTTTATTCAAAGGGTCGGTTCTTGTGAATTTTCATAGTGATGATTGTAAACTTGCTAAACACAAATGTGCGTCCTTTCCAACAAGTGCTACAAAAACTTCTGTTCCTTTCACTCTTATTAATAGTGACATTTAGGGACCATCTACGGTTCCAAATATCTCCGGTGCAAGGTGGTTTGTGTTGTTTATTGATGACTGTACTCGTGTAACATTGATATATCTCATGAAAACTAAGTCTGATGTTAGCACAATTTTTCCCAACTTTTACATGTTCAAAACACAATTTGATGCGAGTATTAAAAGATTTCATTCAGATAACACAAAGCACTGCTTCAATCAATTTCTCTCTTCTTTTTTTGAAAAACAAGGACTTATTCATGAGTCTTCTTGTGTCAATACACTTCAACAAAATAGGATGGCCAAATGAAAGAACGGCCACCTCCTTGTTGCCACAAGAGCACTATTGTTCCATAAAAGGGTCCCTAACCGCTACTCATCATATAAATAGACTTCTTACAAAGGTTCTTGATTTCAAAAGTCCAGTGGAAATTCTAACAAAATTCTTTCTGAACTTTAATACCTCCAACAATCTCACTCCTAGAATCTTTCAAAATGTCACCTATGTCCATGTTCATTCTCAAACCGGGAAAAACTTGATCCATGTGCTCTCAATTGTCTTCATTGGGTATTCCTCTACACAAAAAGGGTACTAGTGTTTTCACCCACCTACAAGTCTTTGTTTCTACTTATGTTACCTTCATCAAATCAAAGTCGTACTTCCAAAAGCCCTATCTTCAAGGGGAGAAATTAACTAAAGATAGAGAAAAAAACCTGTTTCTCCTTGAGTTTCCCGATCAATCCGTGTCTATGCCTATCGAATCTGTCATGCCTATCCAGTCTGTGCCTGTCGAGTCTCAATCTGTTCCTGTTGAGGTCCCAACTAAATCCGTGTCTATTGAGTCACCCAAGTCACGTGAAATGGTGCAGAAGAAAGGAAATCAAGACTCTATCAACCACTACATACCTATTCTAGGAGGAAAGTGCCAATCTCTTGAGCTATGCAAATTCAATCCCTATCTCGTGCTCTAGTTCAAACATCTGAGTTCACCCCTAGACCTGCCGAAGCCACCTTTCAACCATCCATTCCTATTGAACCAACCAATGAACCCGAGAAACAAAATGACCATGGCCTACCCATTGCCCTCAGAAAAGAAACTAGAACCTACACAGAACATCCCTTATACCTATTCATGTCCTATAAAAATATATCCCAAAACCCTAGAGCCTTCCTTGGCAGTCTCCATACAATTCCCATTCTGCGAAATCAATCCAAGGCATTGGGAAACAAGGAGTGGGACAATGCCATGAAGCTAGAGATGGAAGTGTTGGAGAAAAACAAGACATGGGAGTTAGTCAAGTTGCTGAAAGGGAAGAAATTGGTGGGATGCAAATGGGTCTTCACTGTGAAATATAAGTCTGATGGTTCATTTGAGAGATATAAAGCGAGACTAGTAGCCAAAGAATATACACAAATCTATGGCATAGACTACCTTGAGACGTTTGCTCCTGTTGGGAAAATGAATAACAGTTCGGGTCCTATCATTAGCCGCCAATTTCGGGTGGAACTTACAACAGTTTGATTTGAAGAATGCCTTCCTACATCAGGATCTTGAAGAGGAGACTTATATGGAAGTTCCTCCTAGATTTGAATCTAAAGAGGGAATGGTGTGCAAGTTAAAGAAAGCTTTATACAGTCTAAAACAATCTCCAAGAGCCTGGTTTGGGAGATTTGCTAGGGTGACAATTACCTTGGGTAATAGACAAAGCCATGGAGATCACACTCTGTTTGTGAGACACTCAAAGACAGGGGGAGTAACGGCACTATTGGTGTATGTTGATGACATTATAGTGACTGTGAATGATACAAAAGATATGCAAAATTTGAAAAAATGTCTGGAGAAAGAATTTGACATCAAGGAGCTTGGGAAGTTAAAAGTAATTCCCAGGATTGAAGTGGCTCATTCTAAATAGGGGATCTTCATATCACAACAAAAATATGTGATTGATTTGTTAAAAGAAACTGGAAAACTAGGATGTAAACCGGTTAAGACACCTATTGAGTTTAATCATGGCCTTTGTAAAGCTCTAGAAGACACTACGGTAGATGAGTTCTCATCAGAGATTGGTAGGGAAATTGATCTACTTGGTACATATGAGACCAGTCATCGCCTTTGCAGTAAGTGTTGTTAGCCAGTTTATGCACAATCCTAATGAGATGCATCTCAAGGCCGTATATAGAATTCTCCAGTATTTGAAAGGCAACCTCGAAAGAGGAATTTTGTTCAAGGAGGAAGCATGACTTTGCAGGCTTACACAAATGCAGATTATGCTGGATCACTTGTTGACAGAAGATCAACCTCAGGCTATTTTACCTTTTTAGGAAGTAAACTTGTAACCTAGAGAAGCAATAAGCAAAGCATGGTAGCAAGATCAAGTGCAGAGTTAGAATTCAGGTCAACTACGCTAGGAATGTGTGATTTGTTATGGTTGAAGATAATTCTACATGATCTGAGAATAAAATAGGAAAGACCAATGAGATTGTACTGTGATAACAAGTCAGCAATAAATATCGCTCACAATCCAATACAACATGATCAGACGAAGCACATTGAAGTTGACATGCACTTCATGAAAGAGAAATTGGACAGTGGGTTAATTTGTACGCCTTTTATCTCAACCAAAGATCAGTTGGCTGATGTTCTTACAAAGGGGCTGCCAAGCACCTTTTCCCAAGATATAATCAGCAAGCTTGGAATGGAAAATATCCATTCACCAGCTTGAGGGAAAGTGTCATGAAATATGGTTATTGGGAAACTAATATCCCTAATTTCAAGATATGGTTATTGGGAAACTAGTTTCCCTAATTTGAGGAATTGTGTCACTAAACACTAGTTTCTTAATTTTAGGAATTAGTTTCCTGATTTGTATAGTTTCTTCTTCTTTTTCTTTCTTTCTTTTTACTATAAAATCATATGTATTCTATTTAACAAGTTAAGGAAGTTTTTCTACCAACCATTTGTAACAGGTAGCAAAGACAGTAGTGCACCCGTTGATAAAGGGAGATACCAAAGATTAGTCAACAAAACTCATTTATTTGTCTCAAACCAGACCAGATATCAATTTTTCTATGAGTATGGTGAGTCAATTCATGAACAGTCCAACAGAAGAGCACATGGAGCTAGTGCACAGGATTCTAAGATACTTGAAAACAACACTTGGTTAAGGACTGTTCTTTTGAAAGACAGCAAACGAGATTGGAATATTTACTGATGCAGACTGGGTAGGATCTGTAACTGATAGACGATCAACCTCAAGAAATTGCACTTATGTCTTAAGTAATTTGGATACTTGGCCAATCAAAAAGCAATCAATAGTGTCACGCAGCAGCAAACAAACAGAATTCATGGCCCTTGCACACGGCATTTGTGAGGGAATCAAGTTGAAAAGAGTACTTTATCAGCAAAGAGTTCCCATCTCGAGGTCCATGAAGATGTTTTGTGATAATCAGTTAGCAATCAATATAGCTAAGAATCCAGTACACTATGATAGAACGAAGCATGTGAAGATTGATCGACATTTTGTCAAAGAAAAGATAAAGAACAACACCATATCACTTCTATATATCCCGACCAGCCAGCAGACAGTAGACATCTTGACTAAAGCCTTGCCAAGGAAGACGTTCGAGGATCTTAGTTCCAAGCCGGGCTTACTCAACATCTACAACCCAGCTTGAGGGAGACTGTGGATATCCGTGATTCACTACGTTATTCCTAGGAATTAGTTGCTTAGATTTAATTTATTTTGTATCCTAAAATAAAGGGATTTGGGCACTGATTTACTCAATCCTCTCAATTGTTAATTTCTAGTTTTAGCTTTGCTAGATTAATGGTGTTTTTATTTCCTTGATTTGAGGAAGAGATTCTCTTCTTCCTCTCTATTTAGACGTGTAATTGCTATTCAAAAAATAATGAGAATTACTCAATTTCATTCTAAAATTTCCACAGTTAATCATATACATTAATGGCTAGATGCAACAATATACTTAAAAAAAAAAAAGAGCACAGAACCAAAAAACAAAAAAAAAATAAAAAACAAAAAACAAAAACTTACAAAACACTGATTGACGCAAATAACTCTACTTCGGTACTTCACAAGGTCTTTTCGAATGAATCTCAGTGGTTAAATGGACAGGAGCCAAAAAAAGAAAAAGAAAAAAAAAGGAAAAACCCTAACATCACTACTCCGTACTTCCAGTAAAGGAGATATTTCACTCCAACACTGACAAAGTCATTATAGTCCGTACCAACTAATTATTAGGATAAATCACAAGGATCTCATACCAAAATGAACTTGAGAGAAATTTATGCACAAGAACCTATGTAAAGAGGTACCAATGTAGCTCATACCTCAACACGAAAATAATCTGCATAAGGTACATCGCTGACTTCTTGTGATGTCTTAATAACCAAATGACTAGCAAAATCACAGTAGATATGTTAAGAAAACTGTAAAAACAAGTACATAAAGTCAAACAGTTAATGTAAAGTTCCCATCTGATTGCATAAATTCCCATTATCCAATACAATAAGATAGAAATAAAAATAACAAGTGAAGAAAATACTTCATAATCTTGTTTTCAAGATCCTGAGATGGCACTAGCATTACCTAGTTTCAGTTTCTTTACACCAATAATAATAACTAATAAACGATTGATCCAACAAGCTCAAGTTAACAGGCGGATAATATTTCATGATAATGTATACATACATACATACATACACACACACACACACACACACACACACACACACATATATATATATATATATATTGGCAGGTAATATTCCCTTTATATTCAAAGCTCCTTCAAAGGTAGCCATGTATCTGGGGAGATACAAGCACAACATGTAAATATTGTAAAGGACGAATAAGAGACATAATAGATTTTTTTTTTTTTTTTTTTGAAAAGAAACGAAGAAATTTATTAATGAAAGCGAGAGAGAAATTACAAAGAGGAAGACACACTCCTCACAAAAACTTGAGAAAAGAAGTGAAAGAAAACTAAAAACTATAAAAAGAGGACCAATCTTTAACAAGATCAGAAAAGAGCAGGCCGCTGAATTCCTTATCAGGGTGAATCCAGAAAGCGATGTTCACTTTGATCGTATCCCAAATGACTGAAAAGTCCTCCTCTAGACCCTCGAAAATTCTTCTGTTTCTTTCCAACCTTATTCCCCACCATATGGCTATGTGCTATCCTCCCAAGGATACTCCTAAAAGTTAAACCTAACCCCAAAAATGAACTCCCAGGCAGCTGCAGCTCTTTGGAACAACCGAGCGAAGCCCAAATCCTTCAAAGCAGTCAATTGACTCCCCACTCTTTTGCACAGCACACATCATCATGGAGAAAAATAAAGAAACAGAATTGTTTTTAACAAAGAATCACGAGCGTGCAGTTTATCAAGTAATAGTAACCAACAGAACACTAGAATTTCAGTGGGTCATGGGTTTTCCAAACGAAGTTGGAAAATTGAAAATCAGGGGTGTTTTGATCAGCTGTAAGAAAATTAAAAAAGGATTTAACATAAAAGAAGCCAGATTTGCAACTTTCTAGACTCTCCTATCTTGAACACCCTCCCATCAGAAAAGCAATGCTTCCATCGCCACCCTATCCGATAATTCTCAGGAACTTGAAATCCCATAGACACTCCTCCCCCAATTATCGATCAGAGACAAACAAAAAATGAGTGATGAGCTCATTATGGCAGCAAGTCAATCCATGAAGGGATGAAAACTGTCTCAGACAGAGAGATCGCTGCACCAAACATATTCCCAAAATCTTATCCTGTCCCATGAACCCACTTTCCACTCCACCTGTTGGAAAAAAGCACCAGCAAAATGTTGAACATTCTTCCAAGGGCATCAATAAGTGACTCTGTTGGCTGATCCGGAATCCCATTCATTCATTTCCAACCATATTTGCTTTTAGTCACCTTGCGCCATAAAGAATCAGCCTCCAAAGGGAATCTCCAAAGCCATTTACATTGCAATGCTTCATTACTATTATTGATCTTAACCATACCCAAACGACCTTTACACTTAGTATTAGAAGACCTAAAAGAAGAAATTGCAGAGAAATTGGGAGTGCAAGAATTTTAAGCTAATCAAATTTGAAAAAAAAAGAAAAGAAAAAAGCAAGCTTGGCATTTGTGATTCAGATCTTTATTTCTGTTCTACTTGCTGCTTTACAATAACTTCACGTAAATTTCTGCAAGATGTAAAACATAAAACAAATGTTCTTTTTCACTTGAAACATCCAATCATCAGGAATCATTATCAAGCTAAGGCACTGGTACCAGCCACCAGAAACACAGCAAAGACTTACGCTCCGTTTAGTAAGAAGGAAAGAAAATAGGAGGAAAGAGAAAACTATAAAAGAAAGAAAACAGTAGGGAAAGGAAAGATTTTAATTTTCTACTTGTTTGGTATGTGAAGGTAGAAAGAAAATAATTTTTATCTTCTCTTGTTTGGTATTGGAAAAAAAACTAGAGGAATGAAAAAACTACTATTAATACAATTACTATTTTGTCTAAATATTATTTAGCAATTTTCTTAATTTGGTGCCCAAATCTTTTGTTAGAATTTTGATAGAAAAGGACAAATTGTTAACTTCACTTTCTTTGTATTGTCGTTAAACTTTTCCCTCACAAAATCCATCTATATTTGGAGAGATTATTTTTGATGGGATCCACATGCAAGTTCTTCCACCTATTTTTCCTTTCTATTCCAATTTCTTTTCTACCAAATACTCCATCAAATAAATTTCCATCCCAAAATCCTTCCAATGTTTTCTTTCCCTCCACTTTTCACTCATACCAATCAGTGCATTAGACTCAAAGCGACTCAAGCCCGTGAAGCATGAATAAAAATGTCTTTCACATCTATGCATCACAAAAAGATTTCGTTACATAGTCAACTACAGCAATTGCTCATTAAATGACAACTATCATACAATCCCGTATTTCCCATTTAACAAGAGAAAACACCTTTACCTCAAGATTGCTATTTTATTACACATCTACCAAATTTTTTAAACTAAATGGATACATGTCACAGTCAAGAGAGGCAATTAAAAATCAAGTGTCTACCTAGAAGATGCTTAGTAGGAAAGGTCAAGCGTTTCAAAGATCAACTCAAATAATTTACACACTAAACTGCATGATAAACAAAACATATTAGAACCTGTTTCTGTAAAGACGAAATTTCTGAGTTTCCTGACAGCCACCAAACTTTGCTCCTTAATGGCATAAAATAAACACAAAACTGAGTAAGAATTTAGAAAAGAATATGCTCAACACAGATTTACCAATGTAAGGAAGAAAAATACACATCCATACCAAAGTAGAGTTTTATAGGATGTTGAAATGATACATCCCGACCATGCCCAAAATTGTCATGGAAATACCATGAGTTGCATTTAAATTCTGAAAAGTACAACATCACAGAAGCAAAGGGCGTTAAATGTACAAATTAATCTACCATGCTATGCTTCCGTAAATACAACCTAAATAATTGGATATTTAGAATATACGGATCACATTTAGTTTGAAAATCCTACCTTTGTCTCCACAACTCCTGTGAAACGATTCCATAAAATTAGCTGCACTATTTGAAAAAAAATAATTGAAGAAGTCCTCAACTTTTATCTGCACTCAGAGATCAGAAGCATAATTATCATCATAATTAGTTAAACTTAAGCTCTGTGACTGTAATTAAACAAAGCAAAGAAACACTACCGAAAACTGTGATTCTGCAACCATTGTATAATATTCTGGTACTGCACCCAAAAAAGAAAAAAGAAAGAAAAAGCAGCACAAAATTCAGGCCATACACTTGAGAGATGAAAAGCACGATTGATTGCTATAACTCGAGTGGATTGAAAAAAACTACTTCCTTTTATTGATTTTTAAATCAACTAAAAACTACAAAGTGAAGAGGATAAGGTATCCTCAGTGAACAGAAGAAATGCAAAAGAAAGGAAAAAACAACAGATAGGACAAACTAGAGACTAAAAGACTAAAGAATACGAGACAAAACACCAAAGACCCAACGCATCCTTCCAATTAAGAACAATCAAGGAAAAAGAAAAGTCTTTAAAAGCCGTATTTGCCGAAGCCCTCAAAGTTGCTGAGAATTTTCCTCCTCAAATAAATCTGTCACTTCCAATACCTTACATCCAAAAATCCTTGCATTTCTTTCAAACCAAATTGTCCAAAGCAGTAAAATTATTGTAGATTTCCGAAGAACGCCAGCCCTTTTGTTAGAACCCACACCTACCGTATCCTCCAGTAACCCACACCTACCGTAGACCTTTTTAGAATTTGCAATGAGCAAGGAAAACCCACAAAAATAACCTGCTTCATTCAACAGCATATGCCATAATTTCCTCGCCAGATGACAATGTAGTAAAAGATGATCAATTGTTCCATCATCACTTCTACAAAAACAAACCAGGATGGAAAAATAGACAACTGAGGGTTTCTCCTTGTACCATGTCATAAGCATTCAATCTTCCAAGCCAAGTGAACCTTTACTCTCTGAGGAATACAAGATTTCAAAATGAATTTAAGGGCTTCGAAAGTGGAAGAATCCCCATCATCAACAAAAATGAAAAAAATATATATACATATATATATATATATATATATGTATTTGCATGAAGAGCCCAAAGTTTCACGAGACCATACTCTAGAATGAGGGACAGACTGCCTAAAAGAGAATCTAGAGCCTGAAGAAGACAATTTAAAGGGGCAGGCTGCCCAAGAGAGATAATCCAGAGTCTGAAGAAGACAATTTAAAGGGACAGGCTGCCTAAGAGAGAGAATCTAGAGCCTGAAGAAGACAATTCAAATTACCCACCTCTCCATCGTTAAGAATTCTTCTAAGACCAAAACCCTCGTTAAAAACATTATTATGAACTCCAACATTATATTCCAATATACGCATGCCTACATGATTAGGTAAATTGAACCTATGACCTCCTCTGAGCCAACTTGACACATTACCATGTAAGTCAACACCAATAGAGTCCCAGATATGAGTAAATATTCCAGCAAAATATGTCCATCGGCTTCATCTTTTGTCATCGCAGCAACTTAGAGACTTTCATATTTTGCATGAAATAATACATCTACTTATGAGGCAAATTGACTTTATAATGGATAATTGTATTTCCTGATAGACATAGTAGGGAAAAAGGTCAAATTTTATTTTTTTTTTATAAGAAAAAACCTTATATTGATAGGATTAATCAAATACAAGGAAAAGGATGAGGTATCCTTAAGAAATGAGAAAAAAAAAAAAAAAGAAAAAGAAAACAGAATATCACAACAACATTTCGTTCAACAAATAACTAACAACCAATGGCATCTAGCCAACTCAAACTTAACAAAGAAAATAGAATATCCTTGAATTCCTAGCCAGTGGAAGCCCAGATCAAGGCTTGAAATTTTGCCATCTCAAAAGTATCTATCACCCCAAATTTAAGATTATGTCTCTCTTAAAATTATTTAGAATATTTAGAAAATTTAGTTTCATGTACGTTACTAGTTTTATACTTCGGTGGCTACAAATATAGCCTAGCAACGGGTCTACACCTAACTTTAACTTAGACTATAGAGTTCAATTTTTTTTTTAAAGAAACGAATTTTCGTTAATTGAATGAAAATTATACAAAAAATTGGATGGTTGAGAGATCCATCAAAAAACAAAAAATACAAACAAAAATACAAAGTATAGTTTGTGTGGCACTACTCTAAAAATCTATCACAACACATAAAGAAACTGACCAAAGCCAATTCCCTAAACCAAGCAACCCCAATCCAAAAATAACACAAGCTAAACCAAAATCTCTCCCCAACTTAACAAAGTCAGGAATAACCGGAAATACTTAAAGGACGTATCTGTGGATGCCCAAAGAGAGGCCTACAATTTTAGCCTTCACAAACAGGTCTTCACTACTCATCTCCTTCTCTTCAAAAATCATATGATTTCTCTCAAGCCATATGACCCATAATGTAGCTAAGACCAAGGCTCGCCACATTGTTTTACCTCTCCTTCCCTTTCCAAAACCAAATAACTCTTCTTCCAACAATGAATTACTTTAGGCAGGGCATACCCAAGAAAGCGAAGCAGCCACAAATACCTTAGATTGGAACTTTCTCGCCATCTTGCAATCGAGGAATAAATGGTCCACTGATTCCACATTTTCCCCGCACATAACACACCAACTGGGTGACAAAGCAGTGTAAGGATGTTTCCTATGCACTAAATCATAGGTATTCAATTTCTTATGAAAAAATAGCCAAGCAAAAACCTTAACCCGAATAGGAGTACAAGATTTCCAAATGAATTCAAAAGGTGCAAAAGAAAGACAGATCGGACACTGACTCAAAGAATGGAAGAAAGAATTGCGGGAAAACCCCAAAGAACTTACAATCCAAACTCTCAAATCAGGGAGCAAAGTGCCTAGGGAAAAATTTTGTAAGGAGTTCAGTAATTCTAAAAAATCCTCACACTCTCAATCATTCAAGTTCCTTCTAAATCTACAGTTGTAGAGATCCGTCCTCACATACCAAAATCTCCTTTATTTTCAACTCTTTCTCCCTCACCAAACTATACAATCTAGGAAAGGCAACTGCAAAGGCAGGTCACCACACCATTTGTCTTCCCAAAACCTCACTCTACTTCCATCTCCTACCTTCCAACTCACTTTTTCAAGAAAATGGTTTAGGCCTTGAGAAATAAATTTCCATGGATTCCTATGAGTGCTTTTAGTTGCAAGATTAGAATCCTCGCCATTGGATTGCGAACCATATTTGCACCTGATAACTGTGGCCCAAAGCACATCTTGTTCCAAGGGAAAGCACCACAACATTTACCCCAAAGAGCTTTATTTTTCTCCAACAAATTCCCGATTCCCAAACCCCCGTCTTCTTTGCCAATTGAAACAACCTTCCAAGCAATCAAATTATCAACAGACTCTCTCTCCGGTCCATCCCATAAGAACCACCTCACACGAGGTTCAATCTCTTTAGCCAACCCTATCGAAAGCTTAAAAAGAGAGAGGAAATAAATCGGAATGCTCAACAATAGCGATTGAATAAGTGTTAAGTCTTCCTCTTCTAGACAAAAAGCCTTTTTTCCACCTCTCCAATCTTCTTCAAATTTTCTTCTTCACCGGATTCCAAAATTCTCTGGACAGAGGATTCCCTCCCAAAGGTAAGCCCACATACTTCATTGGCCAAGATCCTACTTCACAACCCAACTCCTGAGCCCTCCCTTGAACCACCTCTTCCTTCAAGTTAATCCCATTCAATGTACTTTTTCCCATATTAATTCTCAAACCCGAGCATTGAGAAAAGAATTTCAAGATTGCAGCCATGTTTCGAAAATTCTCTTGTGATGCCTAAACCCTAAGTCAAAAAAAAAAAAAGAGAGAGAAAGAAAGAGAAAAATATTAAGATTAGTTATCATTTAACAAGGTGATGATTAATTAAGGAATATTAAGATTAGTAGTCCTCCTGAGTTCTCTTTCTAGAATCCTTTGCTTCTCTTTTTTGGTTCCATTTCTTCCTCCCTATAGATTCTCTCTCTCTTCTTGGTGCCCATTTTTATCTAAATTCTCTCTTTCTCAGATCTGTCTCAGTTCAATTTTTCTTTTCTATCTATGTCCTACATGAGATAACCAAATTTTCTACTCTTTGGGGTGCTCGGCAGGGGAGTTGGCCATCAAATATTTGGGTTTCCCTTCAAGTGGAAATCCTTTCAAAGGAGAATTTGGAGCCCGACCCTTTGCAAAGTTATGAAGAGGTTGGATGGTTGACCAAAAAAAAAATTTTTTCCCAAGAGGAAGAGACATGCACTCATTCAATCAGTTCTAGCAGCACCACTGGTCTATTATATGATTTTGCTTGAAATGCCCTGCATAGTGGTGGAGAAATTGCAAAAGGCTATGTGAGATCTCATTAGGGACGGTAGAGATAAAGATGGTGCTGATCACTTAGTAGCTTAGCAATTGGTGAAGTTTCCCAAAGAGAGAGGCTAACGAGGGATACGCAACTTGGTTGCAAAAAATAAAGCCCTATTGGCTAAATAGTTGTGGAAATTTCCTTTGGAATTTGACTCATTCCCGCAAAGGGCCATCAAAAGTAGGTATGGGCATTGAGAGAATGGATGACATCCCGAGCAAGAGGGTTACACATAGATATCTTGGAAGGGTATTTTTGCAAGATATTATTTGTTTTCAGATTTTCTCTCAAATTAGGTTATGATTGTTTGGGGGAAGATTTTTGGTGTGGAGGTCTTCCTTTTCTCAAGCCTACCCAAATTTATCTAGATTTTCTTTCATTCATTCTTCTCCAGATTCCTCTTTTTACAACATTAACATCAAGAATAGCGGGACCATGGCATCGTGGGATCTCTCTCTTAAAAGGAATCCTACTAAGAGGGAGCTACGTCAGGTGGTTGAGTTATCTTCGTTGGAGGGATTGATGGGATCAATGCCGATGAATGGGGTTGGGATTTGGGGGCCATCTGGTCTATTTTCTTGCATGTCTTTATTTCCCAAACTAGTTGAACCCCTTTGTGTCTATAAATTCCAATCATTTCTTTCGTTTGGAAAGCTTATGTTCCTACTAAATTGAAGCTTTCAATTGGAATCTATTGACCATATGTTCTTGCATTGCCCTCTCTCTATTAGCTTTTGGATGACATTATTACATGCGTTTGGACTGAGTTGGGTAGCGCCTTTTAGGTCTACAGTTGTGTTTGTTTCATCCACCCTTTTTGGATTTAATAAGGGAGAATGATATGGAACTTCACTTGGACAAAGAATTTTGTAATTTCAATTTATTAGATTTGGTCAGGGATTGAAACTCTCTAATGTAGTCTTCTTAAATTTTGTTTGTCTTATTGGTGAACTCCCCGTCCTCCTGTTTGGATTTCTTTGTACTTCATGATTTTTGAAGTAGTTATGTTTCTTTGAAAATAAAAATGAAACAAGATTGTAGAGTAAACTCACTATTTGGGGCATCACAGTTCTCCTCCATCCACAGTAAAGTCCTGCTAGAAGAAGAACAGTTGGTATTTGAAATGGGTACGATATCCTCTTCCATAATATCTTCCGCCTCTGATATTGTCGTTGTCACCTTGCCATCCTCAACATTGGGAGGTAACTCGGAATCTTTTGCAATAGGAATATCCACCTTCCTGACTCATATCATGTAATAACTTTAATGAGTTTCCATAAGGATAAAAGTAAAATAATAAAAATAAAAACAAAAAATGACAGAGTACCTGTCAGTAGAATGAGAATCCAATTCATCAGTTGGCTGTTTGAAGTTATCAACTTTCTCAATTGCAACTCCATTCTCCTGACTGCTGGTTACAGATGTTGATTCCTGCAGCAATACCAGCACATTACAAAGAGGAGGAAAAAAAAATGTTGCAATTGTATCCAATAAATCGAGGTATTTAAGTATCATTTGATAATGAGAACATGCAGAAACCAGTAATAACATATCCATATAAGTTAAGAAGTACCACCTTAAAGCAGCAGTTCCAACATGGAAAACTAAATAATAATAAGTAGAAAAGGACGAAATTGTTACATTATATACACAAAGTTAAAGATCGCAATGCAGACACAATTTAAAAAAATATATAATGAATAAAAAAGGGAAAAGTATAATTTATACATCATTGGACATCATAGATAACTTTCTTATAGAGTGTTTGGAAGGGTGGTGAGAACCGTTGGTCAAAACCACTTTTATTGTAACATGTAAGAGCTTTACACTATAGCAATTTTTTTATTGTTACTAAAACATATGAGAGCTTTGCGTTGTTTATAACTGAAAAAATGATGAAAACCACGGTTCTCACCATCCTTCCAAACACCCTTTTAGTAGTTGACATGACTGCATAAAGTGATCACTACGCTGCCGAGTTCATTTAACAATGCTTGGATAATAAGCAAATGGTGTATGTTAACATGAATGTTTTACAAAGGAAATTAGGACAAACCTAGGAGTTATGAATCCGACTATTACCAACAATAAGTCAAAGCCATATTGGATGATAAATACAGTTCGGGGACCACATAGTCACAAAAGAAAAAGGCAGAAGTATGTAAGGAGAAGTTTCAACTTATAAAAAAAAAAACCAAAAAGAGAGAGAGAGAGAGAGAAGGCAGCCTGTTGATTTCCAACGCTAAAACAAGCATACTGTAAATCTTACAACATTATCAGACAGAATTAAATTACGGAACGTCCAGTATTCATGTTGACAGGTGCATAAAAAGATTCAAGCTATTCTGGAAAATTCATCAGACATATTTTAGTTAATGTATGCCAACTCAATCACATCCATTACTCTCATTAGACCATCTGTAGCACTCATAGCTACAAGTCTAACTCAATTGTTTACAAATAATTGATATACTTCACAAGACACCTTAATTTGTTGACCAACAAAATCTCAAAGCAACTTCTCAAAGGCACAATTGACTGCATCAATCTCAGCAGTTGAGAATATTCAAGGATTTTCTTTCCAAGAAAAGATCATATTCCATAGCCAGAAACAGACTTTAATGAAAACGCTAGAAAGACTAAAGAAAGAAAATGACAGTTTTTTTGGAGGAAAAAATGAGTCACTAAGATTGACAACATGCACACTATTATTAATATTATTCCCAAGCAATGAAGAAACCAAAGGCAAATGTACGTTCAAAATCTTGCAAAGCCTTGGAATATTATTAGCCCATACAGGCGAAGCCTAATGTAAAGGCATCACTCTGGGATGAGTTATCCCAAGTTCAAGTTCCACTAGAAAGACCTCCTACCTTTTCCACTAATGAGGCTTAAGGCTGTCTCATTGATCTTTTAAGCAAATAATAGGAAAGCATTATTTATCAATCTGTAAAAAAAGGGTAGAGATTTTCTGTTTAATAACAAAATACTGTTACAATGGTTAAGTATTTCTCTCTTGTCCAGAGTTGTTATGCCAACAAACTGTCTTTTGTAGCACAATACAAGCAAGGTAACACCACGAAAACAAGGTAATGTCGTATGAATGTATAAATGTTAAAAGAGAAAAATATCCACTTGAAGGACCCTTGAAAAAGAAACCAAATACCTTAATCGTGGCAAATGTAGTTCACGAGTGCTAACCAATTTTATTGGCCATGTTCATACATTCATACATTTACACACTTTTAGCCACAAACAAACAAGTTTGTGCACAAACTTTAAGCTTTTATTTTGTATAAGACACAAGAGAATTTTATTAATACAAAAGAACAGTGTACAGCAGGGGACAAGGACTCCACAAACAAATACCATGACACCTAAAGAATCAAAATCATTGTCAAATTAAATCCCAAGCCCCACGACTAAACAAGTACACACAAACAAGAACTTTAAGCATTTTAGAAACTTAAAAGATAAAGAGAATGGAGCATGAGAAAAAGTAAGAGCTTTATCCTTGCCACATAAAAGCGCATTAATATTTTCATCTAACAATTGCTTGTTTTATGGTAAATCAAAGACAAAGCGCACTCTTTTAAAGCCACCCAAATTAAAATTAGAAACATGGCCAAAAGTTAAAAATCCAAACCATTTGCACTTTATTCTGTATACAATAAATATCTTTCATTTCCTTAAACAACCTTATTAGCACCAAGAAAACTCATCGATGATGTGCTTGTAGTCCAAGATTCATTCATTATATTTATATTTATAACTAGAAACAGAGCTAAAAGAACGAAATGTGAGCAAAAACACAGATTGAAGTTCAAAGAGTTATACATCCTCAAGTCACGTATGCTTTCAACTTTCAAGTAGTGTTAAAGAACTACTAGAAAAATGAAAACATAGGATTTATTAAATTTTAACATAACAAAACAACCTGCAGCTCTGTAACCGTTTTGGCAACGTTACTGTGTTGCAGCCATCCATCATTAATGATCTTGAATGCTTCATCACGAGAGAGGAAAGACGCAAAGAAGTACTGCCAAATCAATAACCACAGCATGACATTGCAGCTGATATAAAATGACAGATAAAATAGTTCACAGCCTGGTGTATCAAGACCAACCAACCACAAAGTAAAAGATGGCAAATGATAACTTTAAACTAGAAATACCTTCTTGCCTCCAGCAAAAATTTCAATGGCATTAGGAAAGATGCCAGCTGTCTTTGCTCTTTGTACACTTGTGACTTCATGGAATGGGATCAATTTCTGAACCATTCACAGCATTTTCGAGAATTAAAAGAACTTAGTTTTATAAATAAACCATACCAAAGTGAAATACTGGTGCACTATTTTCTGCATATAAAAGCACTTTTAAATATTATGAAACAACCTAGACAGAAAATCAATGCAGTGCCAGTCCAAACAACCACATGAACTGTAATACCAACAATAATCCTAAGTTGCATGAACATACATTGCAACATTTCTCATAACAAGAAAACTTCTTGGTCAAATTGTGGAGTTAAGCAAAAGGCTTGGTGAGATAAGCACCATAATAGTCATGACTTATTCAACTGATCCACACAAAGTAACGACCCACTTGGATTACATCTTTATATGAGGATTATCCACTAAAAGTTTGTGCTGACCCAAGTATGGGTTTTATATATCGTTTAAGCCTTTTATCCGCAGCCAATGCCATAATTACCCGTCACAATTATCAATGATATGCTTAACCATCAAAGAAGCTAGAGAAACCCACTCATCATTGAAATGAGGTGTAGAAATTCCATTGCAGCCCCATTGGAAGACACTTGGGCTTTGCTGAAGACTTATAAGCGCATTGCAGCCTAAGTTTTATTGGTTGGGAATGAAACAGGATATACAAAAATTTGTGGAGGCTTGCCAGGTTTGTCAACAGAACAAGTCCCTTGCCCTGTTTCCAGGTGGTCTTCTTCAAACCTTTGCCAATTCCTGACAAGGTGTGGGATGACTTGTCTACGGACTTTATCGAAGGCCTCCCTAAATCGAGTGGGCTGAATACCATCTTGATGGTGGGGGATAGGCTGAGCAAATATGCTCATTTTATTGCCTTAAAACGCCCATTTACTGCCACCTCGGTAGCAGGTGTGGTCGTCAAAGAGGATGTGCGCTTGCATGATTTCCATGCTTCATGGTCCCAGATAAGGGCATGGTTTTCATGAGGCATTTTTGGTCAGAGCTGTTTTGGCTCCAAGGAACTGCCTTAGCCCGAAGTACGGCTTATCTTTAGTCCGATGGATAGACGGAAGTGGTGAACGGAAGTGTTGAAGCTTATCTCCGTTGTTTTGCTTCTGTTAAGCCTACTACATGGCAAAAATGGCTTCCGTCGGAAGAATTTTGTACAACACTTAATTTTCATTTGTCAGCCAACACCACTCCTTTTCATTTCATGCATGGTCGAGACCCCCAACCGTTGATTTGTTATGTTGGTGGGCCTACTGCTCTTTCATTGGTTGAACAACAGTTGGCTGCTCATGATGCTATCATCGATTAGCTCAAACACCATTTGGTTAAGGCTCAAAATACTATGAAGCTCATTGCGGATAGGAACAGGTGTGATGTTTCATTTCAAAGTTGGTGACTATGTCTCTTTTGAACTTGTGACCCTACCGCTAACGTTCCCTCACTCATGTCGTCAATAAGAAGTTATCTCCTATATATTTTGGTCCATTTGAGATTTTGGCTCGTATGGCCGAAGTTGCTTACCAATTAAAAACGCCGGATAGTTTTTCTATTCATCCGGTTTTCCATGTTTCACAGCCTGTCTCAACCATTGCCTCACCACTTAAGCTCTAATATGGAGCAGCAGGTTAAGCCCAAACAGGCATTAGGTATTTGTCCTTCTACTATTGGTCCTCACCAACCACCCGAAGTCCTCATCAAGTGGATGCACTTGCCTAAATTTGAGGCATCATCGAAGCCATTCGATCTCATCCAACTGTAGCTTCCTAAGTTCCACCTTGAGGACAAGGTGTCTCTTCAGGCAAGGGCGTATTGTTAGGGCTATGATTCACTACACCTATACTCGAAGAATAAGAGAGTAGGGGTTTAAGAGGGGAATGTTAAGCAGTGTAAGTTAGTTAAGTCATTTGTACATGATAATAAAACAATTGGAGTTGTTACGAGTTAGTTAGTAAGTTAGTTAGAGGTGTTTAGATTGGTGAGTGGTGAATGAGATTGGAGGCATAACGGATGGGAGAGAGAGGAATGATGGGAGGCATTGATTGAATTCTTGGCTTGTCCAAAGGGAGGGGGCAGATCCTCTGAATTTGTTGAATTTCATTCGTTTTGTACAAAAGCTTGTTGGTTTATTCATCCATGTCAATAAAAGATTATAGTTAAGTTGAGTTCTTCCTTGTTCTCTTAATAAAAGCCTAGTACCTAACATAAACCCTAAAATTAGGAAACATTGTAGGAAAAGAAAGAGGGGTACCTGGTTAGTCAATACATAATAATTTGGGGATTAACTAAAAAATGAGTTCGTTAACATACCTTCGTTTCAAACCCGAATATGTTAGAATAGAAGCAAATATAGTGAACAAAGACGTACATATGGCCCTACAACAGAAAATATAGAGTTAGGACAAGTAAAAAAGTAAAAATTTAGTCCCAAAACATACACATTCATTCTAGAAGTTATAACGGATTTGCACAAGCAATATGGGCAACAGCATATAGACAACATCATATGTCGACAATATGCTTCAGAGAATTAAATAATCACCAAGTGGAATATAAGGCCATAACCTGTTTGGTTATATGCATGCAGCATGTAAGTTTAAAAGATGAAGCGCGTGAAAAAAAAAAAAAAAGGTAATAAATAAAACTTAATATCTTGCATGACATTGAGGGTCAGCATTACCTGAATAAATAAGTTCTCCTGTAATGCACAATTAAAATCTTCAACAAGGATCTAAAAAACCAAAAATAGCAAAAAAGAAAATAAGTAATCAACTAAATGTCTTAAAATTAAAAGAAAAAATAGTAACTTCTAAAACTAGTAGTTTACTCACTTCCTCCGGTGGAAGACGAAACAATTGCCGATACTCCTCGCTTCTTAATATTGTTTGAGACTGAAAAATAAAATGGGGAATTTTTAATAGGCAAATTATTTGAAAGGGAACTTTTAACAGACATTATTTGCTTGCATTAAACATTTGCATGCCACATTGAACAAAATCTTAGTTCACTAGTCATCAACTGTTTCAATTTCTCATGTGGACTTTATGGTTGGATCCAACAAAAAGACCAAAGTCTTATGGAGATGTACGATGATCTCTCTCATATGGGCTTTATGGTTGGAGAGAAATTCTTGTATTTTTTATGATAAACAAACGGGGGTAGATGACATGTTTGAGAGGGCAAAGTTCTCAGCTTCATTTTGGGCTTCATTGGATAAAGAGTTTAAGGGATACCCTCTCACTTTGATTATCATTAGCTGGAGAGATGTTATAGGTTCTTGAATTTTGTCCTTGAGTTTTTGGTTGTAATTTGTGTTTCTAGTTGCAATTTTGTTTGTGTTAGTCTCTTTGTTTCTGTTCTTTCAATTTAGAGGACTCCTTGTTCTTTTAAACTTTGTATTCAATTATTATCAATATAAAGTGTTTTCTTATCAAAAAAAATCCTCGCATTAGGTTCTCAATCTACATAAAGCTTTCTTTTTTATTTTTTATTTTTCTTTTTTAAAGGTAAACCTAAACTTTCTTTAACTAAGCAAAGCATCAGCCAATTCAAAGAGGAACTACATCAATCCAAGTTACAAAATTAGAAATTGAAAGTTTTGAGAGAGTGAAAGTTTTAAGAGAGTTTTGAGAAAATATTGAATATTTCTTATTTCTCTGAATCAAAATTATACCCAGATGCTACATATAGTGGTACAGCAGTTGACTTTTCTAATCTAATAACGGAAAGAAAAACTAAACTAAGAAAGTAAGAATTGTCAAATTACAACCAATAAATCCTGATTCTATAACTGTCAATCAGCTAAATATTTCCTTGTTTAATCCCTAGAATTTGGATTCTAACTTTGGAAGATTTTCAACACTCCCCCTCAAGCTGCGTTGTAAATGTCGTGCAAACACAGCTTGTGACTCAGTTCTTCAAAGTTAGTTCTTGGAAGAGCTTTAGTGAGAATGTCTGCTATTTGAGATTTCGTAGGAGTATAGATCAGCTGCATAATTCCTTTTTCAATCTTTTCTGAGATGAAGTGTCGATCAATTTTGATGTGTTTCGTCCTATCATGGTGCACAGGATTCTTCGCGATACTGAGAGCAGCTTGGTTGTCGCAGAACATCTTGATAGGTTTCTCACTTGATACTCCAAGTTCACTAAGAAGTCTCTGTATCCATATGCCCTCACAAATACCAAGAGCAAGTGCTCTAAATTCAGCTTCTGCACTGGTCCTTAAGACAACAGATTGCTTTTTGCTTCTCCAAGTCACAAGGTTTGCCCAAACATAGGAACAACATCCTGATGTAGATCGCTTGTCTGAGAAGACTTCAACTTCACGACTCTCATTCTTTCTATATAACAGACCTCTTCCTGGTGTCATCTTGAGATACCTCTAAATCCTATATACTGCTTCCATGTGTTCTTTTGTTGGGTTATTCATGAACTGACTCACAAAACTAACCAAAAAACCAATATCAGGTCGTGTATGTGAGAGGTAGATTAGACGTCCTACAAGTCTCTGATATCTCCCCTTGTCAACAGGTGCACTATCTTTCTCCACTCCTAGCTTCTTGGCTGGATCTATTGGAGTGTTAGTAGGTTTGCATCCAAGCATGCCTGTCTCCTTGAGTAAGTCTAGAACATACTTACGTTAAGAGATGAATATCCCCTTCTTAGACCGTGCTACTTCCATACCAAGGAAGTATCTGAGATTACCAAGTTCTTTGATTTCAAATTCCCTGGCCAGGAGTCCCTTTAATCTCAGTAGTTCTTCTTCATAGTCACCTGTTAGAATGATATCATCCACGTACACAATTAGTACGGCTATCTTCTTTTCTGGAGAAAATTTTACAAACAGTGTGTGATCAGCCTGACATTGGGTGTATCCGTGCCTCATAACTGTCTTTGCAAATCTATCAAACCAAGCACGAGGAGATTGCTTGAGTCTGTATAAGGATTTTCTAAGTTTGCACACTTGGTTGTTGTTGAATGGAGTTTCCAATCCCGGGGGTATCTCCATGTACACTTCTTCTTCCAAATCACCATTTAGAAAAGCATTCTTGACGTCTAGTTGGTGTAATGGCCAATCTAGGTTTGCTGCGATAGAGAGGAGCTTTGATAGTGTTGAGCTTGACCACTGGAGCGAATGTTTCTTGGTAATCTATTTCATAGGATTGAGTAAAGCCCTTCGCAACAAGACGAACTTTTAGTCTCTCAATGCTACCATTAGCCTGATGTTTGACAGTAAAAATCCACTTACAACCAACAAGCCTTTTCCAGGGTGGAAGTTCTGAAATCAACCATGTGCCATTTTTCTCCAAGGCCTTGATTTCTTCATAAACTGCCTTTTTCCATTCTGTATGTCTTAGGGCTTCCTCAATGGAGTTAGGGACCTGCACATTGTCAAGACTCGAAACAAACGCCTGATAGGATGGAGATAGTTTACCAAATGAGACAAACTTATGAATAGGATGTTGTGTGCATGATCTTACACCCTTTCTCAGAGCAATCGGCATATCTGAGTCATCAGAGATACTTTCAGTCTCGGGATTAGAATTTCCCTTACCTGAGTGAATTTGAGTAGGTTTTGGACTTGGTTCAGGCTCTTGGACAAGTGTAAAAGGAGTTGAGAGTTTCATTCCCGTCACAGGCCTTTTCCTCTTAACAAAGACACGAAGCTCCTTATTCTCAGTCTGTGGTGATTTAGGTTGATTGGGAACAGGTGAAACTGGAGTTTGTGGTAACTGACTCTCTATTTGTATGTGATCAGGGGTGAGAGGATGGATGATTGGCTTAGGCTGAAATGACTCGACAAAGGACTGTGGAGGATCAAGAGGTTGGATTGAATGACTAGGATGCGGCTCCCAAAGCTGATATTCCCTCATGTTCTCCTCCTGAATTTCAATTTTGGGGTAGTAGGATTGGTGTTCAAAGAATGTCACATACATTGAGTTGTAGAATTTTTGGGTAGTGGGAGAATAACATTTGTAGCCTTTTTGATTTGAGGAACCCAAGAAAGATATACTTGATGGATTTTGGATCCAGTTTGCTGCGGTTTTGCTGGTGCATATGAACAAATGCTGAGCACAAACACTTTTGGATCTAATGATGAGATGAGTTTGGTATGAGGAAAGTGTTGGAGGAAGGCTTGATAAGGTGTTTGAAATTTGAGAACTTTGGAGGGCATTCTATCGATGAGATATGCAGATGTAAGGACAGCTTCTCCTTAGAAAAATTTTAAAACATGTGTGGAAAACATGAGAGATCGGGCAACCTCAAGTAAATGTCTGTTTTTCCTTTCTGCTACCCCGTTTTGTTGAGGAGTATCAACACAAGTACTTAAGTGAACTATGCCTTGTCCTAGGAGATAAGTACCCAAAACAGATTTGAAGTATTCTTTGGTATTGTCAGTTTTTAAGACTTGAATCTTGGTTTGGATTTGTGTTTGTATCATGTTGTTGAAGTTTTGAAAAATTTGACCTATTTCTGATTTTTCTTTCATGAGGAATATCCAGGTCAGCCTAGTGTGATCATCAATAAATGATACAAACTATCGAGTTCCTATTATATTTTTCACTCTTGAGGGACCCCACACATCACTATGAATCATAGCAAATGGACGAGATGGTTTGTATGAAAGACTGGGACAGGTATTACGAGTATGCTTAGAGAATTGACAAATTTCACATTTGAAATGTTTCGGATTTTTATTGATGAACATTGAAGGAAAAAGTTTTTCTAAATATATAAAATTAGGGTGACCAAGACGATAGTGCCACAACATAATTTCACTATCTTTATTGACATAGGAATTTAAAATAGACTGACTTTTAAAAGAGATACCACTTGTAGTTTGAGCTTGTCTTCTTAAAGGAGTATGGTCCCTGAGGAGATAGAGTCCCGAACACATCTCAGCACTGCCAATCGTCTTCCCCGAACCCAATTCTTGAAATTCACACAAGTTTGGGAAAAACTTAGTTACACAATTCAGATCACGAGTCAATTTACTAATGGAAAGTAAATTACAATCCAAACTGGGAACATGGAGAACGAAATTTAGGGTCAGATCCTTGGTAATCTTGACTGAACCAATTCCCTCAACTTTGGATAATGTACCATCAGCAATTCGGACTGTACAGTCTCCATTGCATGGATTGTATTTGTAAAATGCTGTTGCATCTCCTGTCATGTGATTTGATGCTCCTGAATCAATAATCCATGGTTTTGTGTGCCATTTGTCAGCCATAAGAGCCAATGAGGAATTACCTTTTTGTGCTAACATGCTAGTTCCAGACACAGAGTTACTCGATTGAGACTGAGAACCAAAGACTGCATTTCGGCTGAAAAGTTTTTGCAGAACCTCAAGTTGCTCTTTGGTGAAAGGACTTGATTCAGTTGAGGCTGAGTTGTCATCCGAGGTGGCTGCAATGTTGGCACGGTTTTCTCTGTTACTGGCTGATCTTGATGGCTTCCAATCAGTAGGTTTGCCATGAATTTTTCAACAAGTCTCCCTGAGATGTCCAGGTTTGCGACAGTGATCACACCAAGGTCTCCCTTTCCTTTGCCGATTTTCATTATTACTTGATGGTGGTCCTTGTACTACAAGAGCAGATCCTTCAATGTCTGAAGTGGAATTTTGATGAGAGGTGACGTTAGATGTTGTGGAGGAGGAACTGAGTTTTTCTATGGCCATTTCGAATTTCACCATGTGAGCGTACGGTCTGTACGGACGTATGGCAATTGGCGACTGCGCGGCTTGTACGGATGGTAGTGTACGAAATTGTACGGACAAAGGTACAAACCTATACAGGCGATTATAACGGGGACGACGACTGATGATTGGCGACGGCACGTTCGTACAGACGACGAGTACAGACGGGTACTGATTTGTACGGACGGGACGATGCCCTGACGATCGGGGCTGCACGGTCGTACGAACGGGGGTGCGTACGGATTGTACAGACGCTTGGATGTGGCTGTAAGGATGCATAGCAGCGGATGGCGAATGGGTTGGTTGTTGACGACGGTACGGACGCAGTTTTAGCCTTAGGATCAAAAGGGCTCCGATACCATGAAAGTTTTGAGAGAGTTTTGAGAGAATATTGAATATTTCTTATTTCTCTGAATCAAAATTATACATAGATGCTACATATATAGTGGTACAGCGGTTGACTTTTCTAATCTAATAACAGAAAGAAAAACTAAACTAGGAAAGTAAGAATTGTCAAATTACAACCCAATAAATCCTGATTCTATAGCTATCAATCAGCTAAATATTTCCTTGTTTAATCCCTAAAATCTGGATTTTAACTTTGGAAGATTTTCAACACTTTGTTATTCTTATTTGTTTATTAAATGATTTGAAATATTTGTTAAAAAAGGATTTTAAATTATCACATTTCTCATAACTAATTAATTTCTTTAACCTGTGTTTAATTAAAATTTATACTTAATTAACTAAATTAACCTACTACGTTACCTCCTGTGCTCCGGGGCGTGACATTCACTCTGCCTCCGATTTTATAAATCATTTCATTATCTTTTCTCTCGATCTCTCTCTCCTTTTTCTTTCAACAGAAAATCATTTCTCTACCATTTATTACCCAACCCAAATGCTCCATAGCAAAATTCTCAACAATTACAACAACAACAAAACAAAGTCCTCAACAATTCCAACCACTGCAAAATCATTAGCCATGACAGAGTCAGAATTTTGTTTTAGGGGTATAAGCTAAGAAAGTAAAAAATTTTAAAAACAATCAATTTATCGACTCTAAATACTATGAATTAGTTGAAAGGACATTCATATTCAATTTGTTGGTTTTTTTTTACTATATGAATGTAATTTTTTTTTTTTGAAATTATGGTGTTTGGAAAAATAGTTTGAACTCTAAGCGTTTGTTTGAGAAAGTGGTTTGAACCTTCTTTTTTTTTATGACATGGACTGTTTTTTGGTTTAGATTTTGTGAGAGAAAACATTATAACAAAAGTCTTTGGAACTAAAAAGGGTTGGAACCGTTTTTACCAAACAAACCTTAAAATGCAAACCGCAAACAAAGTAAACTCTTACATACTGTAATGTAAAATAAAAATATGTTAAAATGTAAAGTACTTACATGCTACAGTGAGTGGTTCTTACTCCAGAGTTTGGAACTTTTCTCCTGAACATCTTATTAGTTTCTTCTTCATTTATTTTATTTTTTTAGTTTACTTTATTGGAAAAATAATAAGGTCAAACATTTAAAAAATAATTTTATAGGGCAAAATTGACAATAAATTATTTAGGGAGTAAAAAAAGGATATTGTATTTAAAAAGGTTGCATGAAAAAAAGTTTAAATAGAAACATCTTTAAAAAAAATTGTTTCAAAAAGGCTATTAGCAACATGTATATACAAAGGTTATATTAGAAAAAGTAACATTACTTTAGAAGTCAATTACAAGAAATACTTAAAAGAAATGATTATTTTCATAAATGCCCCGAACTATGTACCTTAAGTCAAGTTGCCTTCTGATTTTTCAAGACCATTCAAAACACCCTATGATCTATAGAAACCCTTCAAATTGCCCTTTCTGTCTAATCCATCTACATACTTAAAACTTTTGGTGATGTGACGTACAATTGACAATTAACTAAAGATGTTAAATTATGATAAATATTGGAAAAAATAAAGAAAGTATAGAACAAAGCTTGACTTTGAAAGAATTCAAATATCAAATGAATAAACTAATTATGGTGTGCCAAATTAGCAAAACTGTTAGGTATGCAGACATAATTAGACGGAAGAGACAATTTGAAGGGTTTTCTATTAGATCATAGGGTGTTTTAAATGGTTTTGAAAAATTAGGGGGCAACTTGACTTATGGTACATAGTTCAGGGGCATTTATAAAAATAATCTTAAAAGAAACATTGCTGTGATGGGGCAAAGTAGGGAAAAAAGTTTGTTAATAATAAATGGGGCACAAAAATAAAATTTTGTAAATGAGGGGGGCAAATATTAAATTTTGTGGAAGAAGAGAGATATATATGAAAAGTATTGGAAAAGTATAGGCAATAACATAAATTTTTCATGCCCCTGGACCACTGATTTTTCAGCCACGAGCGCGGCGCCTCACTGACTCCCCGTGGGCCTCTTCACCGCCGTAAAAAGAAGCCTGCTGCCTCCTGGTGATTCTCCATTCTTTCCTTCAATCCTTCAATTTTAAAGAGAGCGTTTGGCTGCTCGGAAAACAACTGATTTTGAATGGTAAGTTGAAGCGCTGAGAACAAAATTGTTTATCATCATTACTTCCCTTCGTATTAGCAAAATTAGTTGTTGTTGTTATCGAAATTCAAAGTGAATGTTTTTTATTATGGTTCTTTCATTCGAACAAAAGAAAAAATCACTCTGATTTCGGCTGAAAAGGAAATCCGCTGGCAATTTGAGAAATCTAATGGAAATTTGAACGAGGTGATGGTGAGAATGCATTTGATTGATTTGAATAATAAATAGTATTAATTAGGAGAATGGGAATCATAAAAGAGGGCAGAGTCTCAGGTTTTGTACCCAGTAGAGAAGCGTTTGCTGTTCATTATCCGGGATATCCTTCGTCCATAAGCCGTGCAGTTGAGACTCTTGGAGGTCTTGAAGGAATCCATAAGGTACTACCAATCCCCAAATCCCCTAATCATTTTCTTATTACAAATACAAATTCAAATACAAAGACTTATTAATTATATTAGTCAATCTGCAGTTGCTATTGGTTTTGTTTTCCTTCGGATGACATTTTCATTTTCACTACTTAACTCTTAACTTAAGCTATTAGAATTCCTATTCCCAAAGCTAGTAAAATAACACCAGGAAAGGGATCACTTCGAAACCCTTCCCAGTATGACTTTGTAAACTAAACATGCCCTTAATTAATTCTTTTTTCTCCTTCTTGAGACTGTCGAGATTAGGAACTAGTTGTAACAAAAAAACAAACAAAAGTGTTAAAGCTACATGATCACATCTGTATTTGCTCTTCTGACTTGAGATTTACTTTCAGGCTCGGTCTCTACAGTCGAACAGGTTGGAGCTCCACTTTCGGCCGGAAGACCCCTACTCACATCCTGTGTTTGGGGACCTTCGTCCTTGTAGCAATTTGCTGCTTAAAATATCTAAAAACAAGTCTGCCAATGGAAAAAATGCCCAAGTTTCTAACAACTTAGGCTTGCAAGGTGGAGATAATTTCGCTGAAAAAAAACATGGAAGTGAATCGGACTCTTCCACAAAAGACGTTGATGTGCAGGTACCTGAAGATGATCAAACAAACCTTTGTGCAGACATTGTTGCTCGCGTCCTAGAGGCTTATCACTTTGATGGTGAGGGTGTAACTTCGTTGCAGTAGTATCTGTAACTTCGTTGCAGTAGCATCTGTAACTTCGTTGCAGTAGTATCTGATAAGTCTCCTTGATTGCACCTTCTCTTACTGTGCTTACAATTTTTTAGCTGATTTCTTCTCCCTGTTCGTTTACGTGCCCTTTTGAAGGGATGGTAGACTACCAGCATGTGGTTGCAGTTCATGCAGATGTTGCTCGCGGGAAAAAGAGAAATTGGCTAGAAATGGAGAAGACACACTCTGGTGAAAGTTCTATTTCTCTTTTCTACTGCTAGAGAATAAATCTAAATGACTCCATATTTTTTTTCTTGTTGTAATATTTGCCATTGTTATTACACTTGTGTTAGAGACGAATGGCCTTATGGATGTTGATGAGGATGATGTCATGATGTTAGTGCCACCGCTCTTTGCACCTAAGGATGTTCCTGAGAATTTAGTGTAAGATGTTGTAATATGTTAATTTAGGATGCATCCTATCCCGATTTCTTATTTGATATATGCTCAAAGACGTACCTTGTGGTCAGTTTGTACGAAAAATATTAGGTTTTTTGGAATTCCTTAGGGGGAAATTGGGCAAACAGAGAATAAACGCTAGTCTAAAAGATAAGCGATTTAATGTTTTTCTGCTGATAAGGTGGTATCACTGAAGCTTATTGTTTCCTCAGGCTGAGGCCATCGGTAATATTGAGTTCAAAAAAGGTTGAAGAAGCAGTAGCTCAACCCGATTCAGAGGTAATACGTACTGCAAATAAAATGAGTTGATGCAGCATCCAACTTTTTGTCGAAAATATCTTTTCCTGAACTTAATTCATCAATGTATCACATTCGTTTGACTTCTTATTGTGACAATTTTGAGAGCGTTTGGAAACGACATTCAAAAAATGTTGCTCCAACTACTACAGTGTAAAGCTTTCACATGTTACAGTATGAAGCAAAAATATGCTATTGTGTAAAGCTCACTATAGAGCTCTCACATATTATAGTATAAAAGCAAATGTAGGCTATAGTGTAAAGCTCTCACATGCTACAGTATAAAGCAAAAGTAGACTATAGTGTAAAGCTCTCACATACCACAATAAAATTGTTCTAGCTGCGTTACCAAATGCACTCTTTGTTAATTTGAGTTTTCATGTTCTGGAAGCCATCATATGTTTCATTTCTTCCCACTTCTCACGTCTTACTTTTATATCATTTAAAATCTTAACAAGGTTGCACAATGGTCAAACTGACACATGATATTTTCTGCTGCAGATAGATATGGAGCCTGTTCTTGCAATCGATTTTAACATCAATGATATCCTATATGTCTAGTTTTTCCTTGGATTTGTATGGATTTACTTTTGATATTATTGTTTTATACCATGACCATGTTCTTCAGTTTATGTTTATGTGGTCCAATATGAATTTTGTTGCAATTATGAGGGACACCTTTGTGGTATGAAGTACTGGCATGATGACAGGTCTGATTTTTCTTTGTAATACTTAACCATTCTCACAGATACCTAAGAGAATAAATTGGGAGGAATACATACCCAAGGGCTCAAATCAGTGGGAGTCACAGATGGCAGTATCCAAGCTGCTTGATGAGCGGCCTATATGGAAAAAGGATTCCTTAAATGAACGTTTACGTAATAGGGGCTATAATGTTGCTGGTCATATGCTTAGAAGGTGTACTCCGATAGAAGCTTTTTAATTTTAATAAAAGAAATAATTCTTGTTGCTCTTGGTGGCTTAACTGATTCCCTTTTTGCAGGCTTCTATCAAGAGTAGCATACTACTTTTCTAGTGGACCATTTCTCAGGTTCTGGATCAAAAAGGGATATGATCCTCGGAAAGATCCTGACTCTCGCATGTAAGACTTTTGCATGTTGTGTATTTGTGTGTGTGTGTGTATATATATATATGATATTGCATGCACATACACGCACACTTTGACATACATGTATGTATGTACTTGTATATTATGTGTATAATTTAATTAGAAAACGTATCAAAGAAATAATATTTTTGGTTTTAAAGACTAACTTCTGCTTATTTGAAGTGCATTTTTTTAGAGTGATAAAATGATTTTTCTTTTACTTAGTTATTGCTGCTTTAGAATTGCTTTTAATATGATAGTGCTGTCCATTTTGGTTTAGCTGATGTCAGAGAATTGAGTTCTGAGTACATGTATGCATGCACATAAACGCATACTTTGATATACATGTACGCATGTACTTATATAATATGTGCTTAATTTAATTAAAAAACGTATCAAAGGAATAATATTTTTGGTTTTAAAGACCAACTTCTGCTTTTTTGAAGTGCATTTGTTTAAAGTGATAAAATGATTTTCCTTTTACTTGGTTATTGCTGCTTTAGAATTGCTTTAAATATGATAGTGCTGGCCATTTTGGTTTAGCAGATATCAGAGAATTGATTTCCGAGTACATCCATTATTACGAAGTTATTGTGATGCTAACGCTGCCAACCAGTAAGTTCTTAAGCTTACGTATAATTAGATCTTATGAGAAGATTTTAGGACGTCCATATTCTATGAACTTGTATTTTAGTTTTTGTTGTCATCCATGTTTACTTTCTTTTCTTGCTAGCTTCGCAAAGAGTTCTACTCCTCTTGGTATTCTCATCCCATCCTCCCACCCACTTTTTCTTTTGTTAGGGTCTCAAAGAGGGAAAAGCCCAGGTGGGAGGATATATGTGCCTTTCGAGTTTTTCCGGTCAAGTGCCACACAACACTGCAACTATTTGAACTTGCTGATGACTACATTCAACAAGAGATAAGAAAGCCTCCGAGTCAAAAGACCTGCACCGTTAGTTTCTCATTCCTTGCATCAAAAATCAGGATTCGGGTTAAAATAATGTGAAGTATCAAATTTGGTCTTTACTGCACATTTCAGTGGTAGAATCCATTTTATTTCTTTTTGTTAGAACCTTGCATCTCGGTTTTTGGAAAGAAAATGAATATAAAGTGCTTATAAAGAAATATTTTGTTCCTTAGGAAGGGTTCATGTAGCAGTTCCCTGTCATAAGAACTAAGCTGTGTTTCTTGTATATATAAATCAGTTGTCTTGGCACTTGGCAGTGAGAACTTTGGCCAAAATAATTTGTGTTTGCCTAGCAAATGTGTAGTTTTCTGAGAGAGAAATAATCTTGTGGAATGATTCAGGAATAATATTCTAGGATCCTAGGAAATTTAGTTCCCTGATTTATGTAAATTAGTTTCTAGGAAAGATGTTATAGGGTTTGATAGCTATCTAAATTAGCATTAGCTGTAAATTAGTAGAGCAGTATATCAGCAAGATTTAGTTTCCAATTTTAAGAGGGGACTACAGTTTCACCTCTTCCTATATATTCCTGTACATATTTTTTCAACAGCAATGGAATAAAAGAATTCTCATTACTTTCCACGTGGTATCAGAGTTGATCTTTGAATCCTAACTTTCCCTTCGAAATTTTCAATTCAAATGGCCTCTTCAACCCCTACTGGAACTGCAATCACAGCCAGTCATGAGATAACTCCTATTCTGGCCACAACCAATGGAGGGATGGAAGTAAATCTCATTACTAGTCACAAGCTGAATGGCAACAACTACCTACAGTGGTCCCATTCTGTCATGATGTTCAATTGCGGAAAGGGTAAGGATGATTATCTCACTGGAGTCGCGAAGAGACCCAAGGAGGAAGAGCCAAAATTCAAAGTCTGGAAGGTTGAAAACAATATGGTGATGTCGTGATTAATTAACTCCATGACGAATGAAATTGGAGAAAATTGTCTCCTTTATGAAACCGCTTACAAAATTTGGGAAGCATTAAGAAACGTACTCCAGTGTCGAAAATACATGTGAACTCTTTGGGATTGAAAGTGTTCTTCCTGATCTATGCCAAGAAGATCAAATTGTCAACCAATATTTCAATTCCTTGAATTGGTTGTGGTAGCAACTGGACAAATTTGAACAGCTCAAATGGCATTGCCCTAAAGACAGAAACAGATTCAAACTGATTGTAGAAAAGAAATGTATCAACAAGTTCCTAATCGGTCTCAATGAGAACTTGGATGACATGAGAGGAAGGATCCTTGGAACTAAACCCCTCCTGAGTATTCGTGAAGTTTTCTCCCAAGTTAGGCGTGAAGAAAGCAGAAAGAAGGTCATGATGGGAGCAATTTCAGTTACACCCAGCACAGAAAACTTAGCTCTTGCAGCAAGAGGCCCTCAAATTGAGGTCAAAGACAGCAAACAAAAGAAGGGGTGTCCTTGATGCAACCATTGTCAAAATCTAGGGCACACACGGGAAACCTGTTGGCAAATTCATGGGAAACCAGGAGATGTGAAGCCTGCACGAGAGTGAGAAAGTTGTAGAAACCGCATCACTACCAAAGAGAACCCCACAGTAGCCGAGTCAAACCTGTTTAGCAAAGAGCAATTGGAATTACTCCAAAAGTTATTCAAGCAACAGTTAGTTTTACAACCTATCATAGGTACTGGGTCCCTTGCTCACAAAGGTAATTCTTCGATTGCTTTGCTTACCACAAGGGAATGTTCGAAAGTGTGGATTGTAGATTCAGGAGCTTCTGATCACATGTCTGGAGACGCCACAATTTTCTCAACTTTTAGTCCCTGCTGAGAAAATTAGACTGTCAGAATTGTAGATGGTTCTATTTCAAGGGTAAAAGGAACTGGTTCCGTGATAGTTTCGGAAAATTTAACCCTTCATTCAGTCCTCTTTGTTCCTAATTTGAATTGTAATTTATTATCTGTTAGTAAGCTTATTCATGATCTCAACTGTGTTACTAAATTTTTCCCAAATTTGTGCAAATTCCAGGTCTTGGATTCAGGGAGGACGATTGGCAGTGTTAAGCTGAGGTTGGGACTTTATTTCCTCAAGGTTGCTGATTCTCCAAATAGACAAGTTTAAAACACTAGCTGTTTGGTGTCTACAAGTCAGGATCAACAAAGTGTTCTACCTTCAGTCATTGAGTCAAATAAAAAAAATGGTGCAATCATGTTGTGGCTCTTTCGTTTAGGTCATCCTAGTTTTCGATATCTCTAAAGGTTTTTCCCTTCTTTGTTTCGTAATAAAAATGCGTCGGATTTTCATTGTGAAATTTGTCAATTGTCAAAACATGTTCGAAACACATACTCTCCTCAACCATGTAAAACATCACATCCATATTCCTTGATTAATAGTGACATATGGGGGCCATCTAGAGTAAAAAATGTCACGGGTTCACGATGGTTTATATCATTCGTAGATGATCATACTAGACTCATGTGGGCATTTCTAATAAAAGAAAAATCCAACGTAGGTCAACTTTTCAAAAATTTTCATTCCATGATTCAAACCCAATTCCAAACCCAAATTCAAATCTTAAAAGCGGATAATGCTGGAGAGTACTTCTAGTCACTTCTTGGGGATTTTTTGACAAAACAGGGTATAGTACATCAGAGTTCTTGTGTGGATACCGCCAATAAAATGGGATTGCTGAGAGGAAAAATAGGCAATTATTAGAAGTCGCTCGATCAATTATGTTCTCAAATGTTCCTAAACATTTCTAGGGAGATTCTATCCTTACAGCAGCATATTTAATAAACTGGATGCCATCTCGAATCCTACAATTCAAAACCCCATGTCAAATCCTTTTAGAAACTCATCCTCACTTTCATATTCTTAGCACTATTCCACCCAAAGTTTTCGGTTGTACTGCCTTTGTCCATATACACCAACAAAATCGAGAGAAACTTGATCCTAGAGCATTGAAATGTATATTCCTTGGATACTCACCTCATCTACAGGGATACAAGTGTTATTCACCTATCACAAGGAAATTTTACAACTCCATGGATGTCACTTTCTTCAAAAATAAACCTTACAATCCCAAAACAGCCATTCAGGGGGAGCATGATATATCTGAATATTAGTTCTGGGATTAGTAGACGAAAACCAAAATTGGGTTTGAACAAAAATTATGACAGCCTTGGGTTTCTCCATTCTTTCAAAATTCCAAGTCTCATGACCCACCACTTGTTCTACCAGTTACAAATTCAGAGTCTCAAGAGTCAACCAATCCTTCATCTCAAGAGTCTCAAGAGTCGGATGTTCCTCCATCTGAAGATACAACCCTCCTTCCTGATCCTACTCCGAATCAAGTAGATAAATCACAGCTAAAACCTAATGGTGAACTACTTGTTTATTCAAGGACAAGAAACAATCAAGGGGGAATGAAGAAACAACCTATAGTTGTACAAATCCATGAATTCAAACCAAATCTAGGAACTGAGGCAAATGCACAAGGTAACACACATTCTGATTCTTCTCATAGTGAGTCTTCTGATAGTACTTTACATTGGCCGATAGCACTTCGCAAGGGAGTAAGAAACTGTACAAAGCATCCCATATATAACTTTTTGTCATATAAGAAGTTATCAATAGTTTTTTAGGCCTTTGTAGCAAATCTCGACAAGGTACAAATTCCAACCAACATACAAGAGGCACTCAAATCACCCAAATGGAAGGCTGTAGTTCTAGAAGAGATCCATGCTCTAGAGAAGAAAAATACATGGGATGTTACTAATCTGCCTATTGGGAAAACTATTGGATGCAAATGGGTATTTACAGTCAAATACAGAGAAGATGGAAGTATTGAGAGGTACAAAGCTAGATTGGTTGCTAAAGGTTTCACCCAATCATATGGGATTGATTATCAAGAAACTTTTGCTCTAGTAGCTAAACTCAATACTATTCGAGTCCTTTCTCTTGTTGTAAATCTAGACTGGGTCCTCAACCAGCCTAATGTCCAAAATGCCTTCTTGAATGGGGACCTAGAAGAAGAAGTCTACATGGATATCCCACAAGGTTTGGAATTAGATTTCAATACCCATAAGGTCTGCAGACTAAGAAAATCGTTATATGGTCTAAAAGAGTCTCCTAGAGCCTAGTTTGAGAGGTTCACAAATGTTGTGAAAAGGCTCGGATATACACAATGTCAGACTGATCACACACTATTTGTCAAGCACTCACAAAGTGGGAATTAAGAGTCCCAACTAAAGAAGCTATGAAGATGTACTGTGACAATCAATCGGCAATCAACATTGCAAAGAATCCTGTCCATCATGATAGAACTTAACACGTGGAGATTGATCGTCATTTTATCAAAGAACAGATTGAAGAAGGAATTGTCAAGCCGCAATACACTCCTAACAGTCAATAAATGGCGGATATTCTCACCAAAGCTCTACTAGAGAGAACTTCAAAGATTTATGTCACAAGCTTGGCATGATAAACATCTACAGCCCAGCTTGAGGGGGAGTGTGGAATGATTCGGGAATAATATTCCAGGATCCTAGGAAATTTAGTTCCCTAATTTATGTAAATTAGTTTCTAGGAAAGATATGATAAGGTTTGATAGGTATCAATTAGCTATAAATTAGTATTAGTTGTAAATTAGTAGAGCAGTATATCAACAGGATTTTGTTTCCAATTTTAAAGAGGGGAATACGGTTTCACCTCTTACTATATATTCCTGTACATATTTTTTCAAGAACAGTAGAATAAAAGAATTCTCTCATTACTTTCCACAAGTCTCTATTGCCATTAGAAGGATTGTAAGTGGCTTTCTATAGTGTTACATAACTAATGGGAAAACAAATCCTAGTGGGATTCCATAATTGACTCTATACATAATTTAGGCAACCTAACGTTAGGTAACTAAAAGTCCAACTATGTAGCAAAGTAGTCAGTTCCAACAACTATAATTAATGCATATGTTTCACAATCCCTAGAATAGCGTTATTAGCTCTCACAAATCCAACACCCCCCCTTAAGTTGGTGCATAGATATCAATCATGCTCAACTTGCTTACAAGAAGCTCAAAATTAGGCCTAAACAACCCTTGGTGAGAGTATCAGCTATTTGTTGCGTAGTAGGGACAAAAGGCATGCAAATAGCTCCACAATGAATCTTCTCTTTGATGAAGTGTTAGTTAATTTCCACGTGTTTTGTGCGGTCATGTTGCATTGGATTTTGTGCAATGATGATAGCAGGTTTGTTATCACAATATAGCTTCATTGGCGTGTGTTTCGGCATCTTTAGCTCCTTGAGAATTCTTTCCACCCATAGCATCTCACAAACTCCGTTAACCATAGCTATGTATTCTGCTTCAGCGTTGCTCCTTGCAACTACATTTTGTTTTTTGTTTCTCTATGTGACCAGGTTTCCTCAAACATAAGTACAATATTCTGACGTAGATCTCCTGTCAACAATTGACCCCGCCCAATCTGCATCAGTGTATGCCTCAATGCTCTGTTGTGGAGTCTTATGAAAAGTAAACCTTGACCTGGAGTGCCTTTCAAATATCGAAAAATTCGATAAGTTGTTTCAAAGTGTTTCTCATAAGGAAAATGCATAAATTGGCTTACCAAACTTACAGCAAAAGCAATATCTGGCCGTGTATGAGATAAGTAGATCAATTTTCCTGCTAATTTTTGATATCGAGCTGTATTCACTAGATCACCTCTTTGTCATCTCTAAGTTTCTGACTGGGATCAATTGGAGTATTTATTGGCCTGCAGCTCCCCATCCCCGTCTCCTTAAAAAAGATCAAGAACATACTTTTGTTGGGAGACAACAATTCCCTTCTTTGATCTTGCAACTTCCATACCAAGAAAGTATTGCAGAGGTCCTAAGTCTTTGATCTCAAATGTTAAGAAGAGGGAAGTTTTCAACCGGTTTATCTCAAATACATCTTCGGTGAGAATTATATCATCCATATACACAACCAATGCAGTTATTTTCCCATCCTGTGAATGTTTAATGAACATTGTATGATCAGCTTGCCCTTGAGTGTACCCTTAATTTTTGACGAACTGAGTAAATTTCTCAAACCAAGCTCTCGGCTACTGATTCAATCCATATAAAGATTTCTTCAGTCTACACACCTTTGTACTAAACTTTTCATCAAATCCTGGAGGCACATTCACGTACACTTCTTCCTCTAAGTCTCCGTTGAGAAATGCATTCTTAACATCCAATTACTGTAGAGGCCAATCAAGGTTAGTAGCAAGTGACAAGAGAACTCTTACGGTATTCAGTTTTGCAATTGGAGCGTAAGTTTCTAGGTAGTCAATGCCGTAGGTTTGAGTGAATCCCTTGGCAACCAATCGTGCTTTGTATCGTTCTAGGGAACCATCAGAGTTATACTTGATAGTAAACACCCATTTGCACCCTACAGTTGCCTTTCCTCTCGGCAAGTTTACTAATTCCCATGTGTTCTTCTCAAGAGCCATCGTCTCCTCTAAAATAGCCTCCTTCTACTCAGTGACTTTCAGAGCATCCTGCACACTATTAGGAATCTCTATACAAGACAACTGTGAGGTAAAAGCACGAAAGAGAGGTGAAAGGTTTTTATGAGACACATAATGGGATAAGGGATGTTGGGTATAGGACCGCACACTCTTTCAGTGTGCGATGGAAAGGTTGGAATTATTTGACTTAGAATTGGTACTTGGCTTATTTACCGCACTAGGAGACTCAGAATTTGAAGATGAAGTACGTTGAACATTTTGTGGAGACTTGGTAAGAACAATACCTAGGGGAATCACGAATTCTAGACAGTGTAAGGGATTAGAAGGTCTGTTCTTTTGAGTTGTCCTCCATCTCGAATAGACAATCACAAATTGTTTCGACCCTGTAGCTCTTTTGTCAAAAATCGTGGAGTCATAATCATCATGAGATGGCACAATAGGAGAACCTGCATTCTTAGTGTCTAAAACACCTGGTCTGCTTCCATCCTGTATAAAGACATTTGAATTTTCAAGTAGAACGGTCGGGGTTTCAGGTAGAATGGCCAAGGTGACAAGAGAATTATTTTGAGTATTTTCAGGTAGAATGGTTAAGGTGGGAGGAGAATTATTTTGAGTATCATTGGTTTGAGAAACATCATCGTCGGTGTGAAAATCATCGTCGGTGTGACATTGAATCTTCAGTTTGGTTCCACCCTAAAGATGAGGCATGAAATATGAGTATAATTGAAAAAACATAGCATCCATCGTAACAAACATTTTTTTGGAAATAGGATCAAAGCACTTATACCCCTTTTGATTAGGCACATAGCTAACAAACACACATTTTGTGGCTCAGGGCTAAAGTTTTCCATGATTATGATTGTGACCGCGAACAAATGCGGTACAACCAAGTATCTTTAAGGGTAAAGAAGAAGATACCCTATTTGTTGGGTAAAATTTATAAAACACATCAAGAGGTGTTTCAAAGTTCAAAACTCTAGTAGGCATCCAATTTATAAGATATGTGGCAGCAAGAACTACTTCCCCCCAAAGATATTTAGGTGCCTTATTGGCAAAAGGTAAAGCCCGAGCTACTTCCAATAGGTGTTTGTTTTTTCTTTTAGCCAAACCATTATGTTGTGGAGTGTTAATGCAAGAACTTTGGTGAAAAATTTCCTTTTCAAGGAAAAAATGACTCAAAACACTTTAAAATACCTGCGACCATTATCACTTCGTAAAATTTGAATGGGTTTTTGAAATTGTGTTTGTACCATGATATAAAAGTTATTAAAAATTTCGTCCACTTCAGTTTTTTTTTTTTTTTTTTCATCAAATAAACCCAACTTAATCTTGTGTGATCATTGATAAAAATTACAAACCATTTTTTACCGAAAAATGTAGATGTTCGACATGGACCCCATATATCACTATGGATCACAGTAAACGGTGTGGTTGGTTTGTAAGGTTGAGGGAAGAAACATACACGATGATGTTTAGCAAAGTGACACACTTTACATTGAAAAGAAGATGGATTCCTGTTTCGAAATAAATTTTGAAACAAGTGTTTTAAATATTGAAAATTAGGATGGCTTAGCCTATAATGCCACAACATAATATCACTATCATTGAGAGCAAAAGCAAAATTTAAACAAGTACTTTGACATCGTCCATTCGAGTCAGATCCATCTTCAAAGCAGTAGAGTCCATCTTCTTCCCAACACTGCCAATCATCCTCCCTGTGGTCAATTTGTGAAACTCACAATAAGATCAATAAAAATTAGCTTGACATTGCTGATTAGAAGTGATTTTATTGATGGACAACAAATTACAAGACAAATTGGGGACGTGAAGAACATCATGACGAATCAACAAGGGAGTAAGTTTGACTGTTCCTTTCCCGGCAATGATCGAGAGTGTACCGTCGGCAATCTTGACCTTTTTATTGCCTGCACAGGGACTATAAGATGAGAACAACTTGGAGCGACTAGTCATATGATTGGTTGCACTTGAATCAATGATCGACAAACCAGCAGAAGTAGGAATGATATGCAAACATGCAGTGGCTAGAGAATTACCTTTCTAAGACATAGAACAAGATTGGGTTAAAGAAAATTTTGGAGATTGGAATAATTTATACAAGTGCTCTACTTGGTGAAAAGGATTGCCTCTGAGTTGGTAGAAGACTCATGAGGATTTTCAATTGTGGCTTGGCAGGCTCGATCATTGCGTTTGGACTTTGTCTTCCAGTTTGCTGGTTTACCATGCAGTTCCCAACAAGTCTCCTTCGTATGCTATGATTTTTTGCAATGTTCGCACCATGGCTTCTTACGACCATCGTTTTTAGAGTCGATACCTTTGGATACAAAGGCCGAGCCTTCAAGTTTCCAAGTTAGTAACGGTTTCTTTGTTGTGTAGCATTGTTTTCCTCTTTGCTTCTTCACGTCTCACTTCAGAAAACACCTCCCGAATAGGAGGCAAGGGTTTACTCCCAAGAATGCGGCCTCGGACTTTGCCCAAACTCTGATTAAGGCCAGCTAAAAACGTGTAGACCTTGTTGTTTTCCTCTCTCTTCTTGTGACGAGTGTAGTCATTTGAATTCTCCCAAACATCGTCATAGCACCGATCAAGCTCTCGCCATAATGTCACCAATTCATTGTAATAAGTGGTGACATCACGGTCACTTTGCTTGGATTGCCAAAGTCGGTTTTTAACTCAAATATTTGAGAAGGATTTTCAAGATTCGAGTAAAGTTCGCAAACAGCTTCCCACATGTCTCGAGCAGTAGGAAGAAATAGATGTGGCTTCTCAATGGCTAGCTCCATTGAATTGATGAACAAGCAATAACAAGGGAGTTCTTGGATTGCCACTTTTTTCAGGTGAGGATCTTCTGTAGCAGGTTTAGTTGTCTCGCTAGTCAAATGTTTGATTCTACCCCTGCCACCGATAGCCAACTTCATAGATTGAGCCACTCAAGGTAATTCTGCCTATTGAGTTTCATAGCTGTGAGTTGTAAGGTGGAATTTTGCGAATAAAAATCTGCAGAAACGAGGATGGAAGAAGCTGCATAGGTAGGGTGGCTGATTTCGGAAGAATCTAAGAAGATGGTGGGGTTGTGTTTTGGCCCGGTCATAGCTGCCTTATAGCACATTGTGAAGGAAAAATAAAAAACACGGTGGCTCTGATACCATGTAGTTTTCTAGGAGAGAAATAATCTCTACTGCCGTTAGAAGAATTGTACATGGCTTTATGCAGTGTTACATAGGTAATGGGAAAACAAATCCTAGTGAGATTTCATAATTGACTCTATACTTAATTTAGGCAGCCTAACATTAGGTGACTAAAAGTCCAACTATGCACCAAAGTAGTCAATTTCTAACAACTACAATTAATGCACATGTTTCACAATCCCTAGAATAGCCTTATTAGCTCCTACAAATCCAACAGAATGTAATCAGGTTGATGTTGGCTCAGACAAGAAATCATTACATTTTAAGCAGCTTACCTCAAAGTTTCACTTGAACTGCAATAGTGATTATCTGTTGCTTGATTGTTGTGGAAGTTCTTTCCCTAAGAAATTCTAGATAAGCTATTTTATATGTGTCTGTGTTTTGCATGGCAAAAAGTAAATTTTCGTGAGAAAAACTGTCAAATTATTTAACCAAGAACTATAGTTTCCATCTCTATTTGCTTTCATTAGAGTTGCAATTGATGTTTTTAATCAGGTCAATAAGTAGCTTGTTTTATCTAATTGCAGTATCTAACAGGCTGGTTTTCGCATGCGCTGCATGATAACTTGAAACATCGAGTTACAATAAGGTTCCTGTCCACTTATCCTAGACCTGGTGCAGAACACTTGCTTAAAGAAGCTACTGAAAACTTTGAAAAGTCAAAAAGGAGGCTTAGTAAAGACTATGTGATGCTTCATGAGGAGGAGCACCAAGAAGTGGGCCCAGGTTAGAAAACTACTGCATTCCTTTGGTTTAATAGGTTCCTGTTGTTAATATTCAAGAGTTCCAAAATTTTAATGCATAATTGAGTTTTCTCTTGTGAGGAACTAACATATAGCAGCTATCAGTTGTTCAGATTTTGTATCTAATACTACTTCCCCAGCACACTTTTTCTTGTAAAGCATAGATATATGAAGCAGCAGTCAATAGGGAATGATGGATTTTGTTTCTTGTTTCACTGCCTCCAAATTATGGCTATTGCACATTCCGAATTACACTTTAACAAGCTACAAGCTATGAACTTTTTGGGGCCGTTGTGGTTATAGTCCCTCGTGTAATTTTTTTTTTCCACTTTCAATATTCAGTAGTTCTGTGTTGTGGAAAAAAATTAGTTCGATTATCATGTGAAAATCACTGTACAGCTATCAAAAGCTAATTCTAAGTGATACTATACTTACCGAGTACAATTTAGAAGTCATAGGTAATGAAGATGTTCAGGAACGCAACAATGATGAAGATGAGGAGGACGAGGAAGAAAATGATGAAGAGGTATTTGATTCATATACCTTCAACTGGTGGTTACTGTCTTATGCACCATCTGATTTGCCTTGTGCTATTGTCTTTCGTTTACACTATATATTCCTTCCTCCTACTGTCGTTTATTTTACCCTTTTTTTTTTTTTTATAGGTTGACGACGAACTCTCTCTGCAATCGCATTCATGTATCCTTTTATGTTAGTCAGATTATACTAACGAGTAACAAGTCCGAGAGGGTAATGTAATTTTTGAACTTGTTCTTTCTGTTCTGCGCGATTATACGGCAAATTATGTATTGAGCTACGTTTGAACCGGTCAGAGAAAATAATGTTTTAAAGAATCAAAGTCATCACTAGTTTTCCTATGCGTTGGTTAGATCTAAATATGGAAAGCATCTCAAGAGCCCATTTGCAGGAGCTTTTTGGTAGTTTTCCGTCGACTGAGGCAGGAGGTAATAAAATAGAGAATGCAGATACCAGTGATGAAGAATATCAAATATATGAGCAAGATAGTGACGGCAACTTCTCCGATGAATATGACTACTAAGTTGTGTTTCTATCGGTGCAGTCACAGTCTAAACCGATGCTTGTTGCTTAGACAACTCATAGCTAATTCTGGTAGGAGTAGGAGTAGGAATTTTGATTTGATAGCCTCTCAATCTCATGCCTATGGGAAATTGGGAGGCACATATGAACCTTCTTGACCAGCTTTTGTGCGTTCCGAATTGTGTGTTATTTATTCAATTTCTTTGTTTATAAATAATAAGATGCTACAATATAAATGGCGATTCATTAGGGTGTTTCTCATGTCATGTAATAATGATTAAATTCGATTCTACTGGCAACTAATTGCTTTTTTACCAGACACTAATCGCTATATGAGAATGAGCAAATCATGTGATAATATGCATTACGCAACGCAAGTCTCGCAGTTGTCAATTTGACATTAAGAAAAGGAAATAGTGTCGTTGGTTGAAAATCACCACCGATGATGCATGATATAAATCGGCATGTTCATCTTCCAAATTCTAAGTGCCCTGTGATTGGATTAAAGAGAGCACACGTCACAAACTCAGACCCTCCAGCAACTACGACGTTGACGCGGTGGCATACATGGAAATCACGAATATAGACACTAATTTCTAAGAATTAAAGAGAGGTGAAAAAGCAACAAGCCGCCCACTTCTAAGTTCTAAGCATGAAGATGACCTTTTCCTTTTTCCTTTTTTCCCCCCTGCAAATTACTATATATTTTGTGCTTGGAAAAATCTGCATGTCCATTTCTAACTTCAACAACCCAGAGACAACAGAGTAGGACTTGGGGAGCAATTGGCCTCCTTCCTCGCTGTTAAAGAGGATCTACAAAAGTCGATCGAATCCAATCCAATTTGTCCTAATTCCTTGTAAATTTACAGACAAAAATAAGCCCTTCTTCTAAAAATGTATGCACAGAAAGAATTATTGTATTAATCAAGGTAGAAAAGAGTCACAATCTTTCGGAGATTCTTAGCCTCTTGGCAAGTTTCCATGAGCAATTTACTATCGTGAAAGGCAAAGCAAATCACTTGCTGTACATGTGAAATGATGTCCATATTGCATAGTCTGCAGTTTCACCAAGGAACAATCAATTAAAACCAATCTGCCTTTCAAGATGAAGAAGCTGAAATATTCAACTAGAAAATACACAGGCAGCCGGAACATTAATCGTCAACAACTACTGGTTTTGAAGAATACATCTCTTTCACGTCCAACCATAAAATTTGTACATAATTCTGGTTTAAAAATAATAGGCAGTCAGACTTCTCTTTCTTTCTTTCTTTCTTTTTTTTTTTTTTTCAATAAGAAAATAGTTTGTTGAGGAAGAGCTTCAAACAGAAAAAGGACACTATTTTATGGTTTTAGGGCATGTTTGACACACCGTATTGTATTGTATTGTATTGCATTGCATTATTATATATAGAAAATGTAATGCAATACAATACAATACGGTATGCCAAATAAACCCTTACTTATATATATATAAATATATATATATATTATTTAAATATATGATCCGAATAGTAACTAAAAGCTATAAACCTTTTCTTCTCTGTTTTTACTGCTTAAGCTTAAAGTAAAATCTACTCCAAATGTGGACCAAGACATGCTCTGCTAAAAGGCAGGTAAGGTAACATGAGTGGCTAGTTAACTTAAATTTTTAGAAAATCACGAGAATCCAGACAGTATAAGAAGGTAAGGAAAACCTGCTGGCTTCAATCAAGGGTAGATGATCATTATGCGGCTTCTCTATCACATTCTTCACCTGCCAATTCCATAAAATGATTAGTGATTGCCATTGCCGCTTTTTTGGGTGATGAAATTGAGTTTAATGCCTTATTAGTTGGAACTTACGCCTAGTATACAATAAATAACAAGTTCTGCTGGCCTTGAACCATAAATGCTTGGTACTTTTTCACTGCTTCATTTGTAACTTTGCTTAGCTCAAGCATTATCTTAGCCAGTCAAGCAGGACTATATTAAGAATTTAAGAATCTGAGAAATCTTATTGTTTGGTTTCTATCTTTGTCAATCATCTTTTGATGATTACACACGCATAGAGTCACATATATTTTATCAGTTGTCCCACAAAAAAGGTTCATAGAGTCAACGTAGCTTTTAAAAGAAACACTGAAATCATAGAAATTCAGTATTGGTATCTTTCAGTGCGCAAAAATTATCAGGAAAGTTGCAGACAAATAATGATGAGTTCAACTATCAAAGAGGAAAGGAGTAAACCAAAAAGGGTAACTTTCATAATAATCCTTAAGTAAACCAAAAAGGGTAACTTTCATAATAATCCTTACTTTCGACAGCAATTCCTGGCTCTCAGGCGGTTGTTTTTTCAAGCTCTGAGGCAAGATAACGGTAAGAAGCTCCGGTTTTTCTGCTCTTAAAGCACCCCTGATGACAGCTGCATTAGTGCCAGATGCTCCTGATGTATATATGTGGTTTTTCTGCAAATAATAGTGTTATGCAGCAGTATTAGGAACATGAAAGAAATTGGCAATGCCATGCATATGATATTGATAACTAACAACGTTACCAAGCACCTAAACTAAAGATGCCACATAACATTCATTACAAGAAGCTGCGAGCTCTTACAGTGATAACCATTGCATAGCTTAGAATCTCAATAAGTTCTTGATGCATGAATCCCATATTGCGAGTCCCAAAAAAGCCAATAGCTCTAGGTCCTTGCTGCTGAATGGCTAATAATTCCTGCCGAATAAAAAAGTTATCTTGATTCTAATGTTGATTTATTTTCCTCAAAAAAGAAACAAGAACATACATATCTAAAGAATAAGCACAAAAGGCAAAAGTGCTGATTTGCAATACAGCTTTTTGTTAATTGCTTCTTCTAAAAGTACGAGTACTCATACTGCAAAAGAAAGGATCTACAATTTGGTAATAGAAACAGGTTACGGGGAAGACTATATCATTAACCACCCCAAAAAGTAAGTAGCCCTGGAGAAATCATTAACAATTGCATGGATTGATGATGACACACCTGTAGATAATCCACATCGGGGGCGGGTTTAAACTCTGGCACCAAAACTGCCCCCGATCCTTCAACAAGTGATTGAGCTTGGGTTGGGATTTGGCTGCCCACCTCTTCATCGGAACCAAACATATGGGCACCATTCTTCTCCGCAAATGTCCTACTATCGACATCTCTATCTCTTCTCTTGTGTCCGCAAAACCACTATACCAGTAAAGAAAAACAGAGCCCCTGGTAATAAATCATCAGTGAAAACCATCTGCCCACAAAAAGTGGTTATCATACAAGTTCAATCCGCGACTATAAGTAAACGAATGTGGGGAAGTTTCACATCTTGAGAAATGAAAACTAAAGTTGAAAAATACTCGATCAAAGTAACAGAAGAAGGGAAAAGATCACTTCTTCCTCTCCTATTATACTACTGTTAACTGATGCTAGCACCAAATAAATTAGAGGACTCTTCTGTTGAAACAAGAACTAAAACCCCATAAAATCAATGTCTATAACAAATTCCTAAACTTGACAAGTAATGCAACTAAAAGTTTCGACCTTTGCTTTGGTTCTCAGGTTCAATAGGAAGTCTTAAATTGCTTTGCTCTTATTTTTCCTTTGAGAACAACAAAGTGAAGAAAACAAAGTGAAAATTTAAAAGTGAAGATAAGATAGCTTTTTCCTTAGAAAGCATTGCAATTTGTTTGGTAAAACATTTCTAAGCCCTAAATATATAGGAAATTTGGAGGAGAAAAAAAATCTGATTAAGTTTCATATTTATTTTATTTTTTTAAGGTGAATCTGAATAATTTTATTTGAAAGAGAGAAAAAGAGAAGCACGCATGGTTATTGTAGCATCATCAAGCAACACCATTAACAAGAAAAGAAGAAGAAGAAAAAGAAGATGATAAAGAAGTGAAGTTGACATGTTCTTAAAATAAATTTACACCATTTAAAAAAAGAGCATATATATTTCATGATTTTCTTTTCTATTCCGGTAAGTTTTGAATCCGAAACCAAGACGCAACTCCAACTCAATAAACAGAAGTCATTTCATTACATTCTTGTAAGTTTGCACTTTTAGAGAGAGAGCGAGAGAGAGAAAGAAAGAGAAGAAGAAGAAGATACCGACCGTCTGTCGGGAGAGATGAGGCGAGTTGGTTGAGGAGAAGACGACGAAATTAGGGCAAAGAGGAAGGGAGGATTTGAAGGAGTTTGTGGAGGCAAATGCTGCAATGGCGGTGGCCGAGGCGGAGCTGGTGGTGGCTGTGGCGGCGGCGGCGCCGGAGGTGGCGGTGAGAGGCAGAAAAAGCCTCACTGTCGTCATTCTTTCGTTTCGTTTCGTTTCGTCTCGTCCCTCTCCCTGCCGAGGTTTTTTTTTTTTTTCCTGTCCTTTTTCTTGTCTTTGTTTTTGGTTTTGGACAGCATTTTTTTTTTATTTTAAATTACATGTGCACATTATTTTATTTTAGGGATTTTTCTTTTTGGAAAAAGAGATACGTATACACTTTTATGATTGCCATAGTATTCAACGCACAAAATAGAACTTCCATTTTCCAAAAGATCTCCTTTTCACTTGCCTTTTTGAAGTTTTCTTTTGCTTTTACATATCTATTTATTTGTTAAAAACTAACTAATCATAACTTTACGGTGATTTTCATTCTTAAAGCAAAAAACGTATACATCTTTTAAAGAATGAGCATTGTTATGAGCGTTACAACAAACATAAATAAACAAATTATTAAACTCCCCGTGCAATGGTGGATCACAACATTGAATACCAAGTTGTGACGTTAACCCAAAAAAAAAAAAAAAAAAAGTTGCGAGGATGGTACATAGATATATTATTATTTATGTCCTTGCAAGATTTGAGTTTTTCGTGATTAATATCCGCACACAGGAGATTTGGAGAAGCAAACTAGCAAGGACGAGGAAGAAGAAGACTAAAAGTCAACCGTCCATGTTCTAAATTTCTAATATTTGGGGCTTAGAATTTCTCATATGAAGACCACACAATAACCAAGGAAAAAGGGCCACCATTTCATTTCTTTAGAAATGTATGCCAATTGAAGATTCCCAAAAGACCAATTCTCATCTCTGACGACATTCCATCCTATGAAATTTCATACTGTTGTTTTGTGTGAATGTGAATGTGAATGCTTCTTCAACATTGTCATTATACCAAAATAAGGCATATATCATTACAGCAATGAGATGATGTATCTATCAGCTTCAAAGCTACGCCAAGAAACAAAGAAAACAACAAAGACAGTCACAAAGACACTACTACTAGCTAGTATTCATATGTCCCATCTCTTTTTCACCCGGAACATCCATGCTGATGATTTTATGTCGTCTTGCGGCACTTGGAGCATAAATTGAATTTTCATCTTCAAGGGAGCTGCCTTTGCTTTACCACTTTCCTCTCCAACCTGAAACCCAGTGGCGCATTTTTAGTTTTATGTTGCTCATTCTTCAGTGTCACTGAGTACCCTTTCCCAGGAAAGAAATACCAATAAAGTACAGTTCCAAGAATGCCTTCTGCAGCTATTCACTATGATATCAACCAAAAAAAAACAAAAAGAGGCATTTGATTCTATAGCAGGTCCACTATGATGACACAACATTTATAGCCTAACACTCTGTTGCATGACTCTTTCATAGAATACTTGATGCACGGCAAAGTTTTTTAAGCAGTCTATGTCTCTCATGAACATTACCATCATGTGTATGAGATTTAACAGGCATTTCATGAGCTGCATATCTTTTTGACTTTATGCACGCAAGTCGCTGTCTACATCTTTTAGGAAAATTGCACTAAAACGGAAGCATTTCATATTGTCTGTGCCATCGACAGGAAGTGTTTCGTCTTGTATCACCACATACGCTTCACAACTTGTAGCAAATAAGACATGGAAATGCAACACAAGCACACAAATACCAGAAGATTCACAAGAACATGCAAGAACTTGCAATCATAAAAAGGAGATCAGGTCTTATTTTATGGCACAACAAATATATCAGCAGAAGCAGAAGCAGATGGAAGAAGAAATATCAACAAAGTTTAGAAAATATAATAATGACTTACCCAAAGTGACGCCCAGCCAAGGCGGACCTCTGAATCATAACCGGCTTTAAACTTCAAGTCCTTTCCATATGTGTGCTTGTAAACAGCACTCCAATTGTTGGCATCAAAGTTGTACCAGTAGCTGGACATCAACGCATTGAAATAAATCGTAAAGAGTAAAGGGTAAAAAATTTTATACGAAAATCAAAGGGACAATTGAGAAACGAAGGACTAGTGAAGATAAATGGAAATCATGCTCAAATGGCATACGAGAACAGCTTTATCTAATCACTCAAAGAGCAGACACAAAAGTAAAGTAAAGCAAAGCATACTTGAAACAATATTTCTCTAACAAACACAAGAAAGAGAGAGAGAGAGATATAGAAACCTCAATTTGTCAGAAGGACCGAATCGACGTTTGAATGCGAATGACAAGGCATTTGACGGCAAAGAAATGGCTGGGATGAATGACAGTTGTTGATCCTGCAAGTGCAATTAGTATTGGAATGAGGAAATGAAATCACTCGATGATGAATTACAAAGAAGAAACCTTAAAGGAGTATCTGAGTTTCAAATCGTCATCGGCATATTGAGCGGTACAGACACCCCTGAAAACATTGGCTTTGACGATTCCATTGATAGACAAAGCCCTCTTCACCTCCTCGTCTTCTGTCTCTTCCAACGACACTTCACCAAGAGGGAATTTCACGGTTGCTTTAGGCTGCAACAAATGAAATTTGAGGGATTTCATTCACGAATTTGTTAACAAAATCAACTGATCAAAAAAAAAAAAAAAAAAAAAAAAAGAAAAAAAAGGACTGACTGACCAAACCAACGTAGGGAACAGGAGAGGAAAGCTCAAGGGCATAATTAGTGTCGGAGTGGGAGTGGGAGAGGTTGGCAAGCATGGAGATTTGGGCTTCCTGGGACTTGAGATCGTGAAGGGCGCTGAGACTGAGACCGGGAGCAACGTCGAAGGAGGCTTTGAGGAGAGTGTTTTGGTCTTCCACATCGTAATGGAGAGAGAGATGCTTGGAAATGAAGGAGAGCTGGGGTTGAGACACTTGTCCCTTGTGGTCGTTTTGGAAACACACCTTCAATTTCGCCACTTTATCGAAGAGCTTGCAGGAGAGCTTGTGGAAGAAGATGGAGCTCTCGCTGTCGAACTCTGACGTCACACGGATCGACGGTCTCTCTGGGAATGACCACAAAGAAAACCACGCCGGCGCCGGAGGCGGAAGCGGAGACGGAGACGGAGCTTCAATGGCTGCCACTACCGCTGAGCCTGAGCCTGAGTCCGCCATCCTCCCGATTTGTTGTCGTTTTTGTCTGTCTCTCTTTCTTTTTTTTCTAATTTCTATTCTCACCGACGCTTGACCCCACTGGCTCCCTCTCCGCCCTCTCCTCCTTCTATTTATTCTATTTTTATTTTTATTTTTATTTTATCTTCTTTTTTTATTTTAGTATAATGTCTTTTTTCTTTTTTCTTTTTTCCTGCATAGTGATCGTTGAATATGTTATTTATTATTATTGTTGGCGACGGAGATATTATATATAACAAATATTACGTTTAATTTGCTGGCTAATAGAACGATGGGTTGGATAAACTAGTTAAAACTTTAATTTCAACTCATTACAATATAAAATTTTTATATATTATAATCAAAAATATTATTATAGTATAAAACTTTCATACAATATAATACTTCAATTTAATTTTATTTACCATTACTCTTGTACTATTTTTTCATTTTAATGCACATGAAGCATCGTCGGTGAATGAAGCTTAAAATGCAGAATTAATGAAAAGAAAAATTCTAATGCACCCAAATTAATGCAGACCAACAGAAGCTTGTGCGAGGTTCAGCACACTTTTGATGAATCATGTTTTAGAAAGAGAGAGAGAGAGAGAGGGAGGAAGGGAGGGTAGTGGCACGATTGGTAAGACATCAATGTACCCATAAGTAAGTTCTCCTTCAATGTCATTTCTTCGCTCACTTTTTTTTTTTTTGGGTGGGGGGGGGGGGGGGTTTAATCTATATAGGTATTGGTGACTCTCAACTGTTTCTTTTTTCTTTCTTTTTTTTCTACATAAAATTATGATTTTTTGAAAAAAAAAGGGAGGTCCAGAATCACATTTTCTTGACCACACCCTGATCCAAAAAAAAAAAAATTATAATAATAACACAACTAGTAGAAGAGATTACACTCAAACTGATACTTGACAAAGCTGACCCAATTCTCCACCATTTTGGGTATTATCGACAGCCCCTTTGTAAAACCATTGCCGTCAACACCCTGCCTGAAGACGGTTCTCCGCCATAAACCCAACCCCACAGCCATGTATTGCGAAGCAGCCAAAGATACAGATGCACCTCTCTCAAATATTCATTGAAATCCCAGTCATTATGTGATATTAACAGCGACTGGCTTCCCACGACCCATCGCAAATCCTCTGGTGCCATCTGGCATACGCGGTCCAGGAGGCTGCTGCTTTGCCACACCAGCCTCCACACCAACCGAATTATTATTTGAAGGTGGAGTTCCCACAACGTTATTCCCACGGTTGCTGTGGTGATAATGACCTCTTACACGCCCCTTGCCGCGTCCCCGGTTACGCCCTTTTTTCTGCCCGCCCTCCTTGTCATTCACATGCTCCTCCCCCTGCATATATATTTATGAACGAAAGTTTAATGACAACAGAGCCCATAATATCATCCCTGGACTTCCATTTGCCAAGTGTGTTCTCAAAATAAAAATATATTTTTGCTGATATCATTTCTCCTAAAAAAAATAAAAAGGTTTCCACGCACATTCGCTTGTAACAGAAGTCTGCTTGAACTTACTTGGTGTTCATGTGAAGGCACATCAGACTGCTGAGAAGCATCTTCTAATTGCTTACCATTGGCTGGTGGCTCAGCTGTGCAAGCATCATCTTCCTCACCTTGCATATCACCATCATGCCCTTTTCTTCCCCGGGCTTGAGAAGGTTTCGACTGTAAATGGACAAAATAAGCATCACTACACTAGTCCAAATGCACGCAACCACACATCTTTCAGATCCGTCGGCCTGTTTTGGATCACTAAATGATATGTCCAAAATAATAACTACTCCATATGTATTCAACTGTACAAAGAACAATAAAGCCTTGGATGTATACTGTACCGTGCGTTTGACCATTAAGCGGACCCTAAGCCCACTTCTCCAGTTTCCCTCATCGTTTAACTCTGCAACCTGCAAACACGTAAAACACATTATTTCCCACAGCAAAGCAGACATGTGAAAAGGCAAAAAAACACCTTAAAAGAATGGAAAAGTGGTGCTTACAGCCTTCTCAGCTAACTCGACAGATTCATATTCAACAAAAGCATGCAACTGAACAACAAAAGAGACCAAGGTTAGATCTTTGAATCCCTCTTCTAACTTTTTCATGTACAAAAAACTTATGAATGCAATAAATACTTCATTGAACATATTTAGACCTGAACACAACGTCTAGTTATCTTTCTGTCAAAGAACTGCAGCTTGTCCCTTTCTCTTTTCAACTTTGGTATCCAAGAACCAAACCATTTGGCAGGCTCAAGTTCTAATCTTGAGCCCTCAACAAACCCAACAATTTTTGGGCAACTGCAATGTACCCATTCAGCGTTGGGAACAAAGCAAAACAAAAGAGAAAAACAATATTCATGAAAAGAACCACTAACAGTAGAATGCTAGTAGAACTACAAACCCACAATTCCATCAGCATAACAAGCTTGGCAGAGCCAGAGTAAGACGGAATAATTTTAAAAAAAAGTGTAGACAAGCATTCTGAATCATAGAAATAACAAAATAGCGTATTAATAAATGCCACTCAATAGCTCTCCATCATCAATTTGATAGGCCAAATTATGGCCATCACCAGAAAGAAAAATGCACCAAACAGGAATCAAAGAGAATACAAATTCACAAAGGGAGCCTCCCTCAAAAGAAGCATAACCAAAGCCATGAAAAAAAATATCCCAAAGCAATTTTATACAAGCCCACCCACTTTTCCAACCCTACTAGCAAAGGCTTCTAGTTTCTCTAAAAATCCTCGTTTGTGATCAAGTAGCAAATCATCATAAAACTGAAAAGACTCGAGGAAATTACTAGAAGACAAATCCCAAATACATTTAAAAAGCATGTATGAAGCTGCAGGCATAAATCAGGATATGTTTTAAGAGGAAAATGAATATTACTATCTATAAAAGGCAAAAATTAAATACAAATAAAATTAATGCAACAACCAAAATGCTAGACAACCTTCTCTAAGCTAGTTTTGCTTTATGCATACCTTATTACTAAAGAGCATGTTGTCAGATTTTGCTGACCTTGATGCTGAAGGAGCCCCTCCATTGGGAGTCTGAGGCTGGCAGGTCCGGATTGTCTTCACACTGCCAAAGAACTCAATGTAAGATAAACATCCGGGGGGGCTGACATATTATATGGTGCAAACAAAACCATTCAATGAAAAGTTTCTCCAGCGAAAGAGATTACATTACCTCCCAACAGAAGAGAAAACCTTCATGAGGTTTTGGTGGCAATGATCCTCGGGCAAGTTCTCGGCAACAATAATGCGAGACTACACATCAGAATAAATGTCAGGTGATAGTTTGAAAATCAAAATAGGCAAACTAAAGAATTGTCATTTTAAGCAAGAAAATGGTACATGAACCTTACAAGACACATATCAAATATGAAAACTCAATAAGTAAACAAACGGGGAGCAGCAACAGCATTAACAAAAGCTTCTGCAGGAAACTTTAAAGCAATTCTAAAAATAAAAAAATAAAATTAAAAAAAAGCACATCAGTTGAAGAACTCAATAGTATTATAGACATGGCACCACGGCATTTTGCAGGAAAAAATATGTAGGGAACAGGCAAAAGCAATCATGAATATACCTGCAACTCTTCCATGTCTGAATCAGTCAGTGGATGAAGGCGCCTAACTTTCTTCCCATCTTCACTAACCACCTAAGGATACAAGGCATGAAGAAAAATGATGAAGAAATATTAAAAGATATAAGCAAAACAATTGCTAAAAAGGAAAGATACAAGTAAAACAGATATGCAATGGGCAAATAAAAAGATGTACAAGTTAACTCACGAGCTTTGAGGAGTTACGCAAAACAGTTGCAAGCTGGGCATGGCTACTAATGAGGGCCTTAATCTTCTTGAAAGATGCGACAACGGCTATCGGCACTAGAAAATGATGAAAAAAGTAATTGCAGGAATATTACAAAGAAAAAATAAACAAAACAAGAGAAGAAGACAGTGCGTGCAGAGCGGGAACTAGTAAGATGTTGAAGGGAAAAAGTTACCAAAGCCTTGAGGGTCTTTGTTGATGAACCTCATGAGATGATCAGTAGTTGCCAAATTCAAATCACTGAAATAATACTCCACCTGGTTGTTCCAAATTTAAAGGCCAGGCAAGGCGTAAATAGCAAAATATTACAAAAGCGTAAATAATTCCCTCGAGTCCAATCCGTTCCTCCCCAACCTTACGTCAGAGCATTCTCCTCTCAATAAATATAATTCCGTCTAATCAAACAAGTTAAAGTTACCATAAATCCTAAAAATCAATTTCATTAATCCTTCTACTGTCAAGCAAGGCCTTAAGGAAAGCAGCTGAAACCCCTCCGACGAAGGCTCAATTCAACGGATCCAGGTGTCGGCTACTTTCCACAACCCTAAAGCATTCATTATAATTCCAAGACAGTCGAAATTGACAAAAGAAAGAAAGAAAGAAAGAAAGAGGACCTGGTTGAGGAGCTTGAGAGTAGCATCATCAGAGAGCTTATTATTCTTGGAGGGGGCAGAGTGATCGGAGGGCTTGGGAGGCGGTTGCTGAGGATGAGGAGGAGATTGGTGTTGCTCAGAAAAAGCAGCAGCAGCGCCGCCGTAGAAGTGGTGGTGGTGGTGGTGATGCTGAGAAGGAGGAGGAGGAGGAGGTGGAGGAGGAGGAGGATGGTAGTGAAGGGGCAAGTGACGATGAGGATGATTGTGAAGAGGAAGAACAGGGATGTGGTGAGTCGGAATAGGAACGTGGAAAGGGGATGGGGCAGGGGAGTGATATACTTGGACAACGCCCTGAGGCTGAGGCTGAGGCTGAGGAGCCGCCGAAGGCAGAGGAAGATCGGAGCGCGGAGAAGGCACGAACTCAGGAGCCTGGGCGTTGAGCTTGCTAAACGATGCGTTTCGAGATAGACCTCCCGGATCTCTTGACGATTGCAGTTCCTCTTGTTGATGTTGATCCATTTTCGTTTCTGTCTTTCTTTTTATTATTCTTTCGGAGGGCTTATTATTCTTTGGTGGGTTCTGATGTTTGTTTATATGATCTGATCCGATCCGATGCGATCTGGGATTTGGGTTTGGGGGTAAACCCCTCTGCGAGACTTAAGAGAGAGTGTTATATGAAGGAATGAAGACGAGGAGAAGATTTTGGAGAGGAGGAGGAGGACTGTCTCTCTCGCCACTTCTATCGCCTCTGTATGTATACCCGTACCCACTCACCATTTTCGTTGCTGTCTTTTTATTTATTTATTTTTTAATTTAGTATGTATGTATAGTTTGTCGGAAGAGGGAATGCTCATGGATGGTTTTTTTTTTTGTTTAAAGGGTCAAAATATGAAAGACCACGGCATTGGCAGCAATGGTTTTAACTCTTCCCTCCTCCTCCTCCTCTCTGGGCCTCTCCTGTCGAAGCGCCTTTGCTTTGCTTCCGCATTTCTTGCGTCTCGCTTCGGCTTCGGTAAAGTCTATTCCTTCGCAAATATTGTTTAGGCACCTTCTTTTTTTTTCTTTTTTTCCTACTTCATGTTTTGGGGAAATTCATATTATTTTACTCTGTATTTTGGCAATTATATTTTTACCCAAAAAAAAAGAACATAATCAAAAGATTTTCATAAAAAATGAGAACATATGCTTGTAATCAATCAAAGGAAAGAATCCAAATAGTTGCAAACCTTCATTGTATAGACTAGCATCCGCTTGCTTCGACGGTAACATTTCCTATTACAGAAGAAGACCCATAGAGTCAACCCTTTACGAATACGAGGGCGTAATAACCACATTATAAAACAAAACTACAATCTAATATAACAATGGCTTCCAATGCCACACGTGTTAGGGGAGCCTTGGTATTTCTTTTGACGGGAGCTTCACTAGGTGGCGCTCTTATTCCTTTATTTCCTTCCAACATCTCGACCACAACGCTCATTGCAACTGGATGCACCAAAATCCTACGATTGCAAGCTTCCTCGCAATTTTAGCACCTCTCGCGTCGTCAATAAGAATCCTAAAATCTTCTTCTTGAGAAAAGAATTTCATCCACGTTCTGCTTGGTTACATTAGTATTCTTTCTTCCTCCAATTATTTCAAGCAATAACATTCCGAAACCGTGGACATCTGACTTGTAGGACACATTCCCAAAGTTCTGATATAAAACTTCTGGCACGGTGTACCCTATGGTTCCCCTAGCAGTAGAAATTGAAACCAGACTTTGATCCTTAGAGCATTACTTTGCCAGGCCAAAATCAGAAATTTTGGGAATAAAGTTTGGATCCAACGACATATTATGAGGTTTGATATCAAATTGAAGGATTCGTTGACTACAACCTTGGCGGAGGTACTCTATTCCCTGGGCAATTCCAAGAGAAATGTTCTGCAGCGTCTCCAAACTAAGTGAACAATGTACACCACGTGCAGCTATACTCGTCAAGTGAATCATTTGGCATGAATTCATAAACTAGAGCTCTTTTAAATCCTTCGGCACGGTAGCCAACCAACCGAACCACATTGAGATGATGAATATGACCCATGGCTACTACTTCGTTGATGAAGTAGTCCTCTCCATTTTCCTCACTGGTATTATTGAGGATCTTCACAGCAACAAAGATGTCGTTGGAAAGCTTTGCTTTGAACACTGTTCCGAAGGCTCCTTGGCCTAACTTATCCTTGAACCGAGTTGTGATCTTCTTAATGTCAGCGTATCCTGATGGTTTAAGAGCAATATAGTCCTCCAAAAACTTTTCGATCCTCAAACGACTTTCTTTGTCTTCTTCTGTCTAGGCTACGGAGATGAAAGTTGCAGCCACCACTAGAAAACAGAAAATCAGTAAACCTATGGCCGCAACTGCAATCATAAAAACAATTAATCCATTAGCAGAGAACTGACACATATGAATATGTGTGTGCGTGTGTGGAGTTATAAAGATTTAAATAGAAAAAACCTAGACTAACCTGTTGCGGATGATATTTTTGGGATGCCTGCAACAAGTACATAGTAATAATGGATTAAAAAGTGTTGGTGAGTATAAATTAACTATCAATGTGAATTCAAGAAAAATGATCATCATCCTCGCATTATTGGTAGACTAAGATTTTTATTCAATAGCTTAATATAAGTCTAAAAATTGCATATCACTTAAACGGAACAGACTAGTTAAAAACAAATATTAGTTGGATTCAGTATATAGTGATTAAATTAATCTAGCGAGTCGAAAGTAGTTATCAAGAATGCTGAATATTTGCCTCCTTTTCTTGGATTAGGAGCGTGGAAACATTCAACTCCATCACCATCGTCGTCGTCGTCATGTTGGGCATATGCATCTTTAGCTCTTTCCTTTAACTTCACACCCTATGCAATCTCGTTTACACCATGTCAGTGGAATAAAGTATCCTGCAGTCTCAGAGAGCATGTATGCGCCATCTGTAAGTGATTCAATATCGTACATCTCGGTACAACAACTATAAACAGAAGCAGCTAAGTCCTGGATCTCATAATTAGAACAAAGTAGTACTAACGGCAAACATAGATCGACCATAGAACATTTTGTGCAATTCAATAGGGTATAGCTGGAGTTCTTCTGGCGATATTTGTATTTGAAAGGAAAAAAATTATCCCATAGATTGACAATTTGGGGAAGCAACTGTATCGCAAGGCAATGGTCTGGGTCATATACTTTAGGATTTCCTGAGATACATAATCTATGTCTCTCACGTACAACTTCCCTGATGGAAGAGGCAGCTTAAGTTGCGTTGAGTTGTTAAAAGTGCAGGATAGATCCAAAACCAGGGTAGCCACAGTGGGATTGGCTATCTTTGAGTGGAAAGGGAATCTGATTGGTGGCTCATTGTCCCCACACCTTGATTCTCTGCAATTTAACTCACCATCTTGACGGCCTACTGCGAGAATATTATTGTTAATGTCGATCACCAAAAACAATAAACAATTAAGAGAAGAGATCCCCGTAATTAGTACTAGTATTAGAATCACTAATTATAAGAAGACACTCAAATCTCTCTTCAGCGTTTACACTTTGGATTGCAGAGTATCTCTATGCATTAGCAGCAGTGCCGACACGAAGAAAAATGGAATATCTGTGAAAACACTAGAGTCCATCCATCTGTTTAACTTGACTTTAGCAAAGTATGGTCAATAGTAGACTTGACAAGCAGGCAGGCCCCTTTCCCTTTAAGGCGTTTATATTTCTTATAAAGACTTGATAGTCAGTCAGTCAGTCGGTCGAGGTTGTCAAAATAACAAAACGTATATATGACTTGACCAAAACAAAACAAAACATAAATGACAAGGTGACCTTGTGATCTACCGTTTTACCCTTTTTCTCCTCACACGCTAAGCCGCTGAACCAGTTAAGATTCATGTTCCATGAAACATAGCTCTTGTGGTAGTGATTGTTACCATCATCATGTTCCATAAATTTACCAGACCTACCTCTGCTTCTTCTTCCTCCTCCTGTGACCATATCCGTAACATAAGCTACCCTTTTGCACTTGAAAACAATAGGACAACACGGTCTCCAAATTTTTGGCTTTCTTGTGACGACAACCTTACGATGCTAAACCTACACTAATAAGTGAAGGAGGAGGCCACGTGGCGCAGGCAATGAACTACGACAACTACACAATTAAGAGTTCTGGATCATAATATCTACAATAATAAGGATAATTGCCCTTCCATTCCTTCCCTTTTTGGCACAAGTCTTTCCTCTTACCTTACTCAGTTTGGCGTGTTGGAAACTATAATTAGGAATGGACACGCTGCTGGCGCTGGAGAAAGCCGGTGAATGGAGGAATTTGCACCAACTTACAGAGAGTATAATATTCTTGAGCTGTGAAAAACCAGTACAGAATTCTTCTTAAACTTGCTCCTATGTGGTTCATGGTTTATGGCTTATGGTGATGGCTTCAAGCTCTCTGATTTGGAGGACTCCTGCCGAGTAGACAACATGGCTCACATATCACCGTCGTCGTCGTCAACAAGGAAGGGAGATCGTAATCTCACGAATATCGCTTCTAATCACATGGATGTTTACAAGGCTTTCAACTTTCTTGGGGTGCAGAGCTTTGATGAAAGTGGATATGGTCTTTGCTATGAAGATGAAGACTCAAACAAGATTCGTTGTTTGTGTACAATTAGTGCCAATAGAACACGGTTCGGTATTTTTGGTAACTACTCATTTCTAATTCGTAAACATCTTGTATATGAGCAATGAAAAAACATCTCATAAGTATCATATGTTTGATCGTCATATGGATATTTCATGTTATAATACTGGATATATCATGCATGCAGGACCTGAACATGTACAGCCTCGGAGAATGTTTCTCCACAAGGCAATTTGTGAAGATTATTCCTTTTCTTATCCCCGTCCCCTGTACTTTCTATATTTGCTGTCCTTTTTATTGATAAATAGAAGGAAAAAGTAAGAGGAGAGAAATTAGTGAGCAGTTCCATACGTAGTTGGAGAAGTACTCTCTTTTTTTCCCCCAAAATACTTCTGATTATTTTTTCGGTTTTTATTCTTTTTGTTTCTTGCAGATTTCCTTTATGACAAGCCAGGATACTTATACATTTGTAAGACCTCTTATATCACTTGGTTTGAAAAACAACAACTGCAACAGAAACTCCAGCTGTATTTATATAATCGGTTCTCCAGAAAATACTGTAATAGAAGAAATTTTAACATCTTAAGTAAAAGCAAAGGCTGAGTTGTTGCAAATTCGTAATTATACACATGAACGTTCAACAATTGATGCATCATTTGGTTTTGGAATAGATTGACGGTAGAAAACTTGAAACTGTTCAGTGCAGGAGAAGCAAAAATTTTTTTCCATTTCTGTGTTGTTCTGTTTTTCTTCTTGGAATTAAAAATCACTTATCAAGCTCTCGACGTTTTGGTAGTTTTTCAGTGTGGTTGTTCCCTAGAACGATTTTTGGTGTTGCTTTTGTGATTGCCCTCATCATTTACAAGTGGCAAAGGCGACATTTATCTGTATATGATGGCATTGAAGAATTTCCGCAAAGCCATAATGATCTTATGCCAATAAGATATTCATGCTATGAAGTCAGAGAAATGACTGAAAGCTTCAAAAACAAATTAGGCCAAGGAGGCTTTGGTTCTGTGTATAAAGGGGAGCTTCGTAGCTGCCATCTTGTAGCAGTTAAGATGCTAGGCAATTCAAAAGCCAACGGGCAAGACTTCTTTAATGAAGTTGCAAACATCGGAAGAATTCACCATGTCAATGTAGTGCATCTCATTGGCTTCTGTGTAGAGGGTGGGTTCTAAGCGCGCTCTTATATATGACTTCATGCCGAATGGATCTCTAGCTAACTTCATTTTTACGAGAAATTCTGGACTCATCGGCTTGAATTACAAGAAAATGTTGAAGATCTAGATTGGGATGGCCCGGGGCATTGAATATCTACATCAAGGATGTAACATGCAGATTTTACACTTTGATATAAAGCCTTACAATATACTTTTGGATGAGAATTTTGTTCCAAAAATTTCTGACCATGGACTTGCAAGACTCTGTCCATTGACCAATAATACTGTGTCTTTGACTGCGGCAAGAGGAACTATTGGATGGATACATAGCTCCAGAACTGTTTTACAAAAGCATCGGAGGAGTGTCGTCCACAGCTGATGTTTGTAGTTTTGGCATGTAGTCGATGGAAATGGCAAATAGAAGGAAGAACCTGAACGCAAATGCTGATAATTCAAGCCAAATTTACTTTCCTTCATGGATATACGATCAAGTTAATAAAGGAAAGGATATAGAAATAGAAGACGCAACGGAAGAGGAATCAGAGACAACAAAAAGAGATGATTGTAGTGGCATTATGGTGTTTGCACCTGAAGCCTTGTGATCGAGCGTCAATGAGTGAAGTCGTAGAAATGCTCCAAGGCAAACTTGAATCCCTACAAATGCCTCAAAAGCCTTATTTCTATCCACAATGCAGACGACACTGGGGAGGCGTCAAAGATGACATGCTCAACAGCACCATCAGATGAGGAATTAGTTTGGTCTCAGATTCAGATTCAGAGATATTTGTGATTATCGATTTGTGAGTTTTGAAAAGAAAATCTTCTCTTTTGTATAATTTTGATAGATACTTTTGAACTAATTTCACACGTTACAAATAGAAGATCCGTGACGCTCTCAAATTTGAAGTTAGAAGATAAATATAGGTAATGTGATAATATTATATGCAAAGAACCATAATGTTATGTTAAGTTATTTTTTTTAAGTGATGCAGCAAAGATTCAAGGTGTTAGAATGAAATTCATGCCAAATTAATGATTTTTTTTAAAATGATTTGATGAACTTGTGTTGTGGTTTAATTGTTCGAATTAAATATATATATATATATATATATAAATAGTCATATATATATATTAATATGTTAATATATATATACTAAGAAATATTATGTTTATATATATATATACATATGTTAAGTCTTAGCATTAAACGTGAGGTTAAAAAATAAAAGGGAAAGCTACGTTTTATAAATATATTAGTTATTTATGTTCCATGTTGACTCTTGGTTAAAAAAAAAAAAAAAGAAAGAAAGTTTGTAATAAATTAAATGCATTAGTTATGTATGTAACGTGAAGTGTGAGAAAAAAATTCAAAGACTTGTCTTTTTAATTTGTATTGAAACCCATTCAATTTCATATTTGTCAGATAATTTTTTTTTTCCCAAATAGGCTCTTGATAGCTTAAAATTTCTTTTAAAGTAAAGTTATTAATTTTAATTATCTAGAACTTCACGTACAATATTTTCACCACTCCCTCGTTCTCTCTTTCTCCCTTTCTATTTTTATTTTTTTCTCTCTCACTCTTTTCCACTCATGAACGCATATTCAACAAAAATAAATCTCTCCATAACATAGCTATAAACTCCACTCTTAATTCCCTTGATAGTTTTCAATCCTTGGAGCTAAAATAAAATATTGGTTGAGGTATGTTTTCGTCATTTCTTTAATATGTGTTTTCGGATTTCAAGAGGGATTAAGAATTTTCTTGATGGTTGAATCATGTTAGTTGAAGGATGATGAGAAAGGGGGGCATGAATGTGTATTTAAGGGATGTTGTATTATTATTTCCTTATTATTATTTTTTTGTTTTGTGTTTTGGTTGATATTGATTTCATTTAGATTATTTTAGGGTTTCTCATCTCTTAAATCATAATTTTGTTAGGAGTAGTGATTTCATGATTTGATATTTTAGAAATATGTCTAAAGGTTGGTTGTTATGTTTATGTGATTTATGCATATGACTGGTGTTAATTTGATTTTTGGATGAAATTTTTTTGAATTTTCGTCATAAAGTGCATGTTTGAAATTTTTAGGTTTTATAGTCAAAATCTAATACTCTGGTTGAAGATCCAAATGGACTCGCTTTTTAATAAATTAGATACCATTGGAAAGCCCTGGATGTTAACTTTCTTTTAAAATTAGTTTCAGGCCATTTGGATTCCTATATTAATTTTTTTGAGTTTTCAAAGTAGAGAAGGTCTGACAGTTAGTTTTTTTTATAAAGTTTTGTGATTAGAATTCAAAACTATTTTTAAGTATCTAAACCAACTCTATTTTTAATAAATTAGATATCATTGGAAAGCCCTAGATGTCTACTTTCTTTTAAAATTGGTTTCAGGTCATTTGGATTCCTATATTTATTGTTATAAGTTTGTAAAGCAGTGAATGTCTGGCTACCAGCTTTTTATAAAGTTTTATGATTAGAATTCAATACTTTTTTAAGTATTCAAACAGACTCCATTTTTAACAAATTGGGTGTCGATAGAAAGCTCTAGATGTCTTTTTTTTTTTTTAATTTGAAACTAGTTTCAGGTCATTTAGAATTATGTATGAGTTGTTATAATTTTTTAAACATACAAAGGTTTGTCTGTCAGTTTTGTAATGTCACAACCCGCCTTTTCGGGCTGTGATAAAATCTTTTTCTTACTTACTTAGGGGCAAAAATTGAGCGAACTTTTTTTTTTTTTCCAAACTGAATAAATATTTCACATACGATAATTTTTGGAAACTTTCAAAATACTTTCACAATCTTGTATTTACATAAATATTCTTACTTTACAACATTTTTCTGTTCAAACTCTTCTTTTCGAAATAACTTTTAATACACATAGCTGAAACAATCATTAGCGGACTCCATACCCGATCTGCACACATCATCCGTCCGTCAGCTCATCGTTAGAATTTATTTTGACCTTCTCGTTGGAATACCTATAGCATAAAATACTTGATGAGCTAGCGCCCAGTAAGTCCCATAAATCCCACATGGACAATCAAATGAATGCATAATTCGATTATGCTTTCTTATGAACTTTCCTTATCTTCATCGTTTCTTATCTTCCATTAGGGCCCAAGTGTTCGTACTACTGCGCAATTTTATTAGAGTCTACGTAACACCGTGACCATATTTTATCCTTTAAACTCCCCTTACTTCGGGAGGCGGTACGACACTTTTCTTAACTTCTGGTGACATATTCACCAGTTCATTTAATATGGTTGTCATACCAGGCATGAAATGATATTCACATGTTATCCATAAAACATAAGTTCGTATGCATTGTAGAGTATCCACAAGTACCTATTTCATAAACATACATGTTTTCATGATCGTGTACACAAGTACACCATATATCGCATGTAACAATACATAACATGATATACACTCAGGTATTTTAATCAGATACACACAGGTACTGAATCTATATCTCTAGGCATTCATTTTATAGCATCAAACAAGTTCACTTTGGAATTAATACTCTAATATGCATATTTACGCATTCTACACCTACCATTTCATGCTGTAGGTGGGAAGGGTATTTATTTGCTTTTGTGCACTGCAAAATCAACTTTGATCTTCGGTCTTCTAGACTCCTAGGATCCTGTTGGCCAATTATGAAACTTATTAGTCAATTACAATACGTTTCGTCACAAAACGTTCATTACTTAATCATTCGAGTTGAATAACTATACACAACTTTGTAGATACTGATTTTCTTATTTCTTTCTAATTCTACCCTATCGTTACTTACGAAGGGCAAAAATCTTTCTAATCACTTTCTTTTCCTATCTATGACCTTATTAGAGCTACTTGGGTTATTCGGACAAAAATGGCGATTTTGCCATCCGTGCCTTATTGATCGATCCTAGTTCAATTCCGTTCTTTTAACAAAAACGGCTACACATTAATTTTAAAATAATGTCCTAGTGGCTCAAAACCCTTTTTTTTTTTTTACACTTAAGCCCCTTTTTCATAAAACTTTATGGTTTGGCCTTTAAACCGAAAATTGTGACAATTTTGCCCCCGGGATTAAAATTTTCTCTTTACATAAAAAATTTATATTTTTCATAAGAAACATTTTTGCTTGAAGTACCATACCTCAAATCATTTTGGAAAATGACATTTTTGCCATTTTACCATATTTTCACTTTTAATAAATTCTTGAAAATTCAAAAACTCACAAACGGTTGAGTTTTTCGACAAACCGTTTGTAATATTTGACAGTTTTGTCGAGAACTACAACTTTCGTGTTTTAATTTTTCTCAAAATCTCACTGTAAAGGGGTGTTTTTGGCTATTTTTCATTTCTGTCGAGAAAGAAAGTTTTCTTTCAATTTAGTCCCTTGGACGTTTTTATCAAAATCCTTTTCAAAATTTCAAATCTACCCCTACAGAGTCTATTCCATGCCTTACTCAGGTCATTTTCATGCTCAAACCTCATTTTTACACAATTTAACTATAAAATTACAAAAATATTGTTTTATGCAAAAACTACAATTTTGCACCATAAATCAAAATTTCACCATCTAAACAGGTCATTCATCATATTCACATACAATTCCATCAAGTATAAGCTCAAAAGCTCATATGGGTTTGAGAAAATAGAAATAAAAAAAAAATTTCAAAACTTTAAATATCAAAACTTACCAAAATAACCTCTTTTTGATTTCTAGCCTTGAAATCCCTTGTGATCTGCCTCTAAGCCTCCTTTTCATGCAAAAATAACATGGGTTAATATCATTTCTTCAACCCATGAGAAATCCTTTAAAAACTCATCAAAAAGTTTAGAATTTCACCTTTAATCTTGTAAAAATTCTTGGGGCTTGCTTCTAAAATTGTTTTGAGGTTATTTTTGTAATTTTTGAGGTTGAGAAAATTTTCTTTGAAGGTATATCAATGGCTGCCGAATCTTGGTGGAGAAGAAAGAAAGCAAAATTTGTGATAACCATGCTTTAAATGCATTCTAAACCACTTGGTGACTCAAAGTCACCCACTTGATTACCCCCTAGGTGTCCTCACATGATTGGGCCACCGTTTAGGGCTTGGTGGCCCAATAACAAACTAACAAATGTCCACTTAGTTGGGCTAAAAATTTATACAGTATAATTTTTTATCACGTAGTATTTTTCTTATACTGCCGTGGTCAAATCTGTGTACTTTCTATCCTTAGACTATATAAAAATATTTAGCTTACTTTTCGTTCAATTTTGGAGGCCAATCATAATGTTTTTTGTATCTGCGTTTTCACTTAGCAGTATTCTTATACTTCTCCAGCCTCCTATCAACCCCAAGTTAGGGTTTGGACAACCTCTGTGTCCTATTTGCATTTTAATCATCCATTCATTTATACCACAATTTTTCAATTAACTGTGATATAAAATTCATTTTATGGATATTATTCACAGATTTCTGAGTAATTCAACTCATAAAATCTATATTTTATCATATTCAACATTTCATCATATTTCCCATAAAATATGCCATCAATGCCGTTTATTCCTATTTTATCATAATTTTTACAAAATTACAACTTTTACAAAAATTACATTTTTAAAAGTAAATTCATTAATTAAACCCAATAAAATATTAAGTTTTATTAATGACATTTTCTCGGTCATTACATGTAAAGCTTGTAATCTTGTGTAATTGTTTGTTTTATTTGTGTATGGATGTATAGGATGATGAAATTAGCTATTAAATGTTGTTTTGATGAGATAGATGTATTTGATTGATTATTACAACTTTTTAATAATTTTTATTATATTATGGCATGAATGGTTTTAAAGGCGAGCACTCAAGACATCGATCATACGTCACCGTCGAAAAAGTTTTAAAAGGTTAAGTAGGGTATTTTTGTAAGTATTATCTAACCAGCAACATAAATAAAAAAATAACAATGATAAATATATGTTTTTGATGTTGGTGATTTTAATGACCAGGGAAATTCATTAATAAAATCTAATATTTAATTGGATTTAATTAATGAACTTACCCTTAAAAATTATAATTTTTGTAAAATTGTGATAATGTATAAATAAGCGGTATTAATTGAAAATTTCATTGCGAATATGATGCAATGTTAGATATTTTTAATACAAATTTTATGAGTTTAATTACTCAAAAATTTATACATAATATCCATAAAATGAATTTATATCACAATTAATTGTCAAATTGTGATACAAACGAATTAGTAATTAGAACACAAATAAGACATAGAGTCCATCGAAACCCAACTCAGTGTAAAAAAGAGGCCGATGTAGTACAAGTATACTGTTAAGTGAAAACACAGATATGAAAGAGGTTACGTTTGGCCTCCAAAAGTAAACCAAAGGTAAGTAAAATAATTTATACAGTTTAAGGATATAAGTTCACATTGATTTGACCATGGCGTTTAAGAAAAATACTGTGTGGTGAAAAATTACACAGTGTAAATTTTGGGCCTTATAAAGTGGACACCCATTAAATTTCTATTGGGCCACCATGCCATGAAAGGTGGCCCAATCCCATGGAGACACCTAGTAACCTAATGGGTTACTTGATAAGTCACCTAAGAGGATAAGGATGCATTTAATGCAAGTTTAGCCAAAAAAACCCCATTTCTTCTTCCTTTCCAAAACTGGTAGCCATTGGAGGAGCTTCTCAAAAATTTTCTCAACCCAAATCTTTGGAAAAATAACCCCAATTAAGTTCAAGAGGCAAAATCCAAGGAATTCCAACAAGTTTTAAGGTAAAAAACCTAAAATTTTTCAAGGTTTCTTGGGTTTTTTCTTGGGTAAAAGAAAGGAAGTTAATTCATGGTACTTTTACATGGAAATAGTGTCTAGAAAGGAGATTTAAAGGAGCCTTGGAAGGCTAAAAGCACAAGGAGTTATTTGGGGTAAGTTTTGAATTTTAAAGTTTTGAAAATTTGTGATTTTTGTTTTGATTTTTATTCCTTTAAAAGCATGTGGGTTCTTGAGCAATTTTTTAGTTAAATACCACAGAAATATGAATTATGGCATGTTGATATTGTGAAAATTTAGGATTTATGGTGCAAAATGGTGGTTTATGTAAAAAGTTATATTTTTGTAATTTTTGTAATTTTAGTGCTAGTTTTTCAAAAATGATGGTTGGGTATGGAAAATGGTTCAAACCAGGGTTGGAACTGCCTTTGCAGGGGTAGATCTACCGTTTAAAAATGAATTTTTACAAAAATGCCCTAAGGACTAAATTGTAAGAAAAAGTTTTTTCTCGACAGAATTGAAAAATGGGCAAAAACACCCCTGTGTAGTCAGAATTGTAAAAAAATTTAAAACACAAAAGTTGTAGATCTCAATGAAACTGTTAAACAATATGACAGTTCGTCGAAAATCTCAATCGTTTGTGAGATTTTAATTTTTCAAGAATTTGTTAAAATTGGAAAAAATTTTAAAGGGCATAAACGATATTTTGCAAAATGATTTAGGGTATGGTACTTTAAGTAAAAATATTCCTCATGAAAAATAGGAAATTTTGGTTTAAAGAGATAAGTTTTAGCCCCGGGGACAAAATTGTCAAAATTTTTAGTTCATGGGCTAAACTGTAAAGTTTTACGAAAATGGGGCATAGATGTAAAATAAGGAGATCCGATCCACTAGGGTATTATTTTAAAATTAGTACGTGACTATTTTCGTTAGAATATTGAAATCGAGCTTGGGAAGGTTAGTAGGCCCATGGAGGGCAAAATTGTTATTTTGCTTGAATAACCCGAACCGTTCTAAAATGTTCCAAATGGGAAAAAGAAATGATTAGAAAGATTTCTGCCTTTCGTTAGAGACAATAGGGTAGAGTTAGATAGAAATAAGAAAATCAGTGGTTTTTGGAGTTGTATATAGTTATGCAACTCAAGTTATTAATTAACAATTACTTTATATTGAAAGATAGTGAATTTGGCTAAAGGCTTTGAAATTGGCTAACAGGATCCTAGAAGTCTAGGAAATAGAAAATCGAGGTTGATTTGCGTAGTATACGGAATCAAGTAAGTATCCATCCCACCTATAGTATGGAATTGTAGGTATAGAGTATGATATGTGTATATGTATACCTGTGTGTATATCAAGGTGTATATCCGTGTATATGCTATGACATGAGTATCTATAGGTATGTTGGTGTATACCAATGAGTATACTAAATACATACTTAGGTGTATATTGTATTGTATACCAGTGTGTATATTAATGTATACTTGTGAGTATAAAAGTATGTACCTGTGTGTACTATATTGTACAAAAGTATTTATGTTTTGTATATAATATGTGTTTATCACTTCATGCATGGTATGATAACCATAATAAATGGACTGATAATTATATCACCAGAAATAAAGAAAAGTGTCATACCGACTCCTGACTCAAGAGAAGTTTAAGGATACAGTATGGTCACAATGTTACGTAGACCTTAGTGCGCAATGGTACAAACACTTGAGCCCTAGTTAAAGATAAGAAGTGATAATGATAAAGAAGGTTTATAAGAAAGCATAATTGGATCATGCAATTTATTGAATGTGCATGTAGGTTATATAGCACTTACTGGGCGCAAGCTCATTATGTATTTCATGCTGTAGGTATTCCGACGAGATGGTCAGAATAATTTTGTTGAAGAGCTGGCAGAGGGATGATTAGTGTGTAGATTGGGTATGAAATCCGCTGTTGTTATGTTTATGCTCTAACATATTTTATGTTATTTTGAAATATAAGGTTTAGAAAATGGTATTGTATAAGAACGGTTGTTATGTAAGTACAAATATATATCTGTGTTTTCAAAGTTGCTAAAACCAGTATAGTACGAACAAGTGAGTTAAGTAAATATATGTATATATTTGTGATTCCAAAGGGATTAATATCTGTAAGTAGAAAAAAAAATTCCTAAATTTTCTCCTATATGTAAGTAAGAAAAATGTTTATCACGGCCCGAAAAGACAGGTTGTGACAGTGATGATGTTACGATGTTTTATTATTTCTCTTATGATGACGTTTTGATAATATATATATATATGTATATAAGTGTAAATATATATTATGTTTTAAATTGTTGTTGTACACCTTTGATGTTGATGGTGACTGGTGAGTGGTCTTTTGTCTAGTGAGCGAACCTTTTGTCACGGTTAGTTTAGGACTAGCTACTTCGCTCTATCTATGACCAGCACGCTATGATGATACAAAGCCGGGCCTACTATATGACGTTTTTAAATGTTAAAAAGTTTTCAAAGATGTTTATATTCATGATGATGTTTATTAGATGACAAAAAATGTTTATTTTGTGAGATATAAGTGTCTTACTAAGCTTTGCTTTTATAAGTCAATTCATGTTGTGGATAAGGGAAAAGGAAAAATGTAAGAATGGAGAAGCTTGGAACGGATGCAGGACGATGTGCGATAGGAAAACAGGAAGAACGATCCTAGAATGAAAATATATTTATTTTAAATAAATTTTGAGACTTTTTTTTTATGGTAATTTTGATTGGATGATTATTTTGAAACTTAAATTTATTTCGCAATTTAGATTTTAGACTTACATCAATTATTAAAATTATTTTTGATAAGATAAAAATAATATAAAAAAAATTCCTTAAAATATATTAAAGTTTTAAAAATCATTTCTGACAAATTACGAAATTATTTTAAAGAATTATTTTCTGCACTTTAATAAGATAGAAAGATAAAAAAGATAACTTCAACTGTATTTGTTCGTGAGGGATCGTAACAAAAACATTTATCCCAACAGCCAACACATCTGCTCTACTAAACAAACTCAGTTATAAACATTATAAAGCTCTCACATGCTACAATAACAATAAAAAAAATTGCTACAGTGTAAAAAGCTCTCACATACTATAGTAAAAGTGGTTCTTACCACTGGTTCCTACCACCTTTCAAACATCCTTTAGTGTGTTTACAAGCAGAAACAACAAAGTAGGATAAACATTGTAGCCTGTCAGCATCATTTACTTTCTGAAGGGAGAGAGAAAAAAAGAAAGAAAGAAATTTAGAATTTAGAGAGGGAAGAAATGAAATGGACTCAAAACAGAAGACTAGCCTGTGGGAAACTTAACCAAACTCTACGTAAAATAATCAAAACGAAATAACTGGCAATCTCAATATTTATTATATTGATCTTCCTCATCACTTTCACAACAGCCTTGCAATTAGAAAGATAATCACTTTCAAAGCGTACACTTCTATTTATAATATAATATCACCAGCGCAGCAGAACAGAACGCTAAAGAAGACAAAGGAGCTTCAACCTCCAACCTCCGTCGACGAGCCGACCTTTTTCTTTTTCATCCACATATTTTAAATGCAGACGAATAGACGATTTGAGGTTTGCTGCCCTGCTCTGTTTAAAAACAATACGTCGTCTTCTTCGTCCACCTATTTAAATTGTAGGACAAATTAAAAGCTTTTCATATACTAAATTAATTAAAGCTTCTGTAGATAAATACATCTAAATCCAAATTAAGTTGCAAAATAATTCTTAATTGCATATTGAGCCCTTGATACTTGATAATTATTATAATTATTAGTTTAATAATAGACTAGTTGAGCCAAGAAAAGGGTGAGGTGGAGCCGCGCCGCCGAGGGTTGAATTTATATTATTTTTCTTTTTTAAGAGAAAGGGTGTCAAACAAAACAACAGAGTGGCATTTAAATTTAACTCTCTCTCTCTTTTTTATTTATTTATTTATTTATTTATATACGCAATATTTTTATTTGAAATGTCATTTTTGATTTGATTTTGGATTTTGGATTTTCGGACTCCACTTTCGCTTGTTTGACTGCCACCAGCCCAACGGAAACAAAATCTCTCTCTCTCTCTGAGTTGAGTCTTAGCAGAAAAGAGGCAGATCTGATCTTCAAAGAAAGAGGTAGGGGATTAATGAAACCGAAAACATCATCTTGTTCCAAGTCCAAGCCCGGAGGAGGAGCCTCTCTTCGTACGAGATTTCTGTCATCTTCTTCTTGTTCAAAAACTCCTCTTCATCCCAAAAGCAGCAGCAAGAAGAAACATTTACATTCCAAGGACAAGGAGAATCTAAACTATAATGCTCCGAGAACCAGAAATTCTCAGAAGCCCATCAATAGTGATATTGTGAATATAAATATTCCAGGGAAGAACCCTAAGAAACCCAGCTCCAAAACCCCTCTATTTTCTCGCCATCACAACAGTCTTACTAGTACCTCTTTGCAGCAGCGGCAGCAGCAGCAGCAGCAGCAGGTGGATGTTAACAAGATTCCAACTTTGGAGTCTTGTTCTTCTTCTTCTGCCGACAAATTAACTCAAACTCCTCCAGTGGAGGCGTCGGTTTCTCCAGAAATAATAGCATTTACAAGCACACCGCCCGCTTCTAGCTGTTACGGAGCAGGACATGTGCTTCTTTCTGGCGTCTCTGACATGAGGAAGTGCCGTCCTAAAGGACTTCTTCTAGCTGCTGCTTTTGCTGGAACCAAAACCAATCATTGTAAGCTCTCTTCTCCTTATTCTTCGGCGTCTTCTTGTTGCTTGTTCCCTTCGCCTGTTCATGCTTCAATGCATTGGCTTTCATCTCCACCTTCTTCTACTCTTGAGACTCACACGCACACTCTGGACAATCTCACACCCACCCACACCCACCATTCTAAATCCTTTTTGGATTTGGATTTGGATTACCAAACAAACTCTCCCTTCTCCACAACCCATTCTTTACTACCAAGTCACAGTGGCAGTGCCAATCTCATTCGTACCCCTGATTCTGATTCTGATTCTGACTCCACTGCTGCTACTTCTGTTGTTGACTCCTTATCCTTGAATTCTAACAACAACAAAGCCATGTTTGACTCCCAACTCCAACTCATCACTTGTTCACTCGCTCAAACTCTTGGGATCTCAAACTCGTCTCCCAACACCATTCAGCCACAACTACCAATCACTGACGGGGACAGGGACAGCATTCCTTTCAGTTTCCAGTTCGATTCCTTCACCACATCTTCCACTTCTGGTTTCCTTAGCCAGGGAGAGGGACAGCTTCATCAGATACCCGACCATACTCACGCTTCTTCTTGCAACTCCTCCTGGACAAGACAAGGATTGATGAGCCAGATTTATGAGAATGACATGGCTGAATTTGATTGCTGCAGATGTTTGTCCGACGATGACGATGACCACAACCACAATGACATTTTCCCACTGTGTGATGCTGCTTCTTCTGACATTCACGATGCAGCTAATTCTTTTTCTCGCTGTTGCTCTCCTAAAACTTTAGCAGCTTCGGCTAATCAAAATGGAGTTGAAGACAATGTTGGTCAACAAAACCACCCTTTTGGAGTTGAGCCCCCTCAATTATCATCATCCTGTGCCGAGTCCATAAGCACCGATGGAGGTGGACTTCTCACTTCTGTGGATTCGGATTGGGAAGTATGATTCAAATTTCCTTACTCATTCCTGTATGCTTTGTCTGATTTTCACTTTGTAAACTAGAACCACTTGGACCAGAATGTTCTTTCAAACCCTAGTTTGATTTTGCGTTTGCTTCTGCTTTTGTATCATATAATAATAATTATACCATCTCCAATTGGGACTTTTACTTCACTAGGTTCTATGGAATGCATTGTCAACATACATTCACTGAATAAGGCTAGTTTTTTTGTTTTTTTTTTGAGGATGCATAAAAGGGTAAGGTAGAACATAGCTAACTATGAAAGAACATTGCTACCTATGGCAAATGGTGGATTTGCAAACTAATGATGCTTACGAACCAGAAACCTTACTCAACTACACTTGTCTCTCTTGAATTTTTACATAGAGATGAATATATTTATGGCCAACAAGGCGTAGGATACGTAGATGGGAGATTGTGAATAAAAAGGAAAACCTTTCAAGTACCAATGAGGTTAACTCTCAAACACAGGTAAGAAATTCGATACATTTTAAATTCAAGCCTCCGTGATATCGATGATTTTACGATGCAGTTTATACTTTTGATGATTTTTCAAGTCCAATTTCTAGTTTATAGCATTGATGATTCCTTTCTCAAGTGAGTTTTTGGGATAAGGAGATGTAAGTTTGGCCTTTGTGCATAATTAATATCCCACTGATTTAGCTCTTGAGATTAGCCTCAGTGACTGATATTATTGAAGTAGTTGTGAATCAGTGGGCTGGACTGATCAGGAGATTAAACTAAATATCCTATAGATAGTTTTTATAGGCAAACATCTATTCTCCTTGCATTTCCCGTATCTGTGAATGTGATTTTGTCAAAGAAGTACGTCTACATGATTAAGCTTATCCATTCCATAGTTTGTTGCCACGTCCTTCTGATTACAATATTTAGATTGACATTTGACACCATCAAGAGACGTGAAAAACTTCCCAGCATAAATAATTGCGTGCCTTAAAACTCTTGAAAGTGCAACTTTTGAGATTACTATTCATGTGAGTTATGTTTGCTTGCATCATGCTGAAAGTTTGGAGCATATTGCCGTAACCAACATGATCACTTGTAAATTACCAACTTGACAATGGTTATGGGAGCAAATGCACCTTCTGAAGTGTAAACAAGTGTTCATGATCTGCGTAATGTGTACGAAAAGCATTCTAAAATCCAAATTGATCACTTTCTTTATTGGGGCCTATAGAGAGAAATTAGGTAACCGAGAAGCGAGAGAGGCAATGGGCACACGGATTTTTCCTCCTAATTCCACCACTTCAGCCGACACGACTCCTCTCTGACTATTGATGGCCAAGCCTTTCCGCTTGCCCCATGTCGCTTACATGGCACCACCATGTGTCCATGCAAAGAGGCTCTTTGGCCACTCCATAACATACCAAACTCCAACAATTAGCCAAAACACTGGCTGATCGTGTTGTTCTTACAAGCTGTTTGGCACATTAGTTTAATTTGAACCATTGTTAGTGTTAAGTAAAAAGCAGCTATAATTTAAAGCCCTCATATGCTATAACGTTTTAAATCAATTTTTTCAATTTAAACCGATATATCAAATGCCCTGTTAACTCTCCTGTAAGCGGCTCCAAAGATGGCCGTCTTATTCTTAGTTAGAGTAGTACAGGCGTTGGACAAATGGTCAGGCATCCAATCAAATGAATATAAATCCAAATAACATCAAAGGACGTAGACAAACAGAAAATGTACACTTAGGTATTAAAAGCGTCAGAGAACAAAAGGCTAGATGATGACGGAAATGAGTGGTTGGATCATCGATGTTTGTTTCATGTATTTTTTAAATTCAATAAACTTAAATTTAGATTTAAGTATAAAAAATCTTTTAGATACGTGTTTATTTCTCTTAAAATCTAAATAATTTGAGTATCAAGAATCGAAGTTCTTAGAGTTCTCATCTCCCTTAAACTTTTGATACTAAGATATATTTACTACAGTAAAAACTAAAATTCTCTCTTTTATATTTGAGAAAAAAAGTCATAACTTTTTCATTTGATATCTAATTGAGATGATTTTTTTTTTCACTGTGTTCCTAATGAAAAGAGGAATAAATCAAGATCTATATTGTATATTTTTTAAGATCATTAACATTAAGATTTTATTAGTTTTATTAATAAATCAAAAATTATCTTCACTACCTCTCTAAACATAAATTTCAATTTTATTCCATACTCAGATTAAAACTTAAATACACATCTAAACGTCAAATTGAATAACAATTCAAATCATAACTCAAATTCTAATTCAAATCACATTAACTTAAATTAAATTATTACTTTGAATTCATTTACCAAACGGACCTTGTGAAGATGTAATACCAATAAAGCGTAAAAAAAAAATGATAACAAGAAATCATAAGCTTTCCAGTCTTGGGCCTTGGCCATTATAATACTTTGTTTTTTTGGGTTAATTATATAATTGTACTTATTCTTTTTAAATTTTTCTCAATTTATTCTTCTGTTTTTAGAAACTATAATGGAGTCCTTTAAATTTAAAAACATATTTCAATTTCATCTCTATAAATAGAAAAAATTGGGCAAAATAATATGACTACCTTAAATATTTTTGAACAACATTTTATATATTGAAAACATTAAAAAATATTAAAACAAAAAAATAAATTTTGAAAAAAATTTGAAGTTTTATGACATTTTAAATTTTAAAATATTTTTTGACAAATTTTCTAAAAAAATATATTTTATAAACAAATTAGGTTTAATTAAAGGTATTTTTATCTTATTTTTATGTTTTTCAATCGAAGAAGTCTTTGAAGGATAAAATTGAAACAAGTTTTTGAATTTAAAGAATACTTTTGTAGTTTCTAAAAACAGAAGAATAAATGGAAAAATAATGAAAACTAAAAGGTATAGTTATGTATTTACGGCATATTTAATTTGACTAGGCAAAAGGGGCGGACAAACCTTAAGCTGGGAGCAAGTCAACAAAAATATGATATGCTTCGTCGCTCCAAATATTGTTTAGAGATACGTGTCCATATCATTTGTGCATATAATAAGCATAAGATGTTGATGGTTACAAAGTTGTGTAATATAATACCATTGCAAGTTGCAAACTAGCTTTAGCTGCTTTGGCCATCAGAGTAGGTCGATGTATCTGGTAAATAAATTTAAGATATGGACGAATTTGAAGGGCATCTTCATTACAACAAAGTCAACCATCAAAATGACTTGTTGAACTTTCATACATAAGTCTATGAAACTTTTCTTTGTTTCTTGCAAGGAAAAAAAACACATTTTTTTGTTGAATTTAGATGTGCATGATAGTACATGCTACCAAACCCACCCTAAACACTTTTCTGTGTGGCCAATCACGGGAGAGCCTCCATCTTTGAGGTTCGATTCAAAAGCGCAGAGCATTACCAACAACCCTGTTGAACCCAGACACAATACTAAACTAGGAAAAGACAACAAGGAAATGCCCAAAGGATGGAGGGCCTGCTTCCGATGGTTTACAAGGCGATCAAGAGGAGCAGAACTCGGCAAAAATATGAATGCCTTTCATCTGGTGCGGCTCAGATGTCAGAAGACTATTACATGATGAATGTGAATAAGGATATGAATATGAATGTGATGATGAGAACGACGTCCACGTCCTCTTGTTCCATGTCTCAAACTCGTAAGACCAAGGCTCACCGCCGCCACAAATCAGTGGGGGAGTATGCGTTTGGAACGTCAGGGCCGGAGATTCACAGCACAATAAGAGATGATGATGTTGGCAATAAGAAAGCTCAACTGGTGCGCTTTAGGAGTCACCACTTCCGGGTGTTCTCCTGTGTTGGCGGTTCCTAGTCATACTTCTCGTGCCTTCTGTTTTTACTCTCTTGTTTTCATAACTTTGTCAATGTCCTACACTTGGGATCAAAGCACCCCTTACCCTTTGTATTTGTCAATAGTTATTAACTAGTCTTAGTTTCCTTTCCGTCATTTGTCTTTTCTTTTGTGATCATCTCTACATTATGAGTCCCATGTGGCATGTGCGACTTCTCATTTATGAAATCAATCCTCAAATCTAAAATTCCTAGAAAAAAAGAAAAGAAAAGAAAAAAGAAACGAGGGATTTTATTCTTTGTCCTGCATTAAAATGAGAGAAACAAACAACTCTTATTTGGACTACTAAGAATTAATTATTCCGAGTAATACAGAAACAGCTGTCTTTGATCATGTAACATTGACAGAAGTTAAAGACAAACAACGTTAAAGTGCATTTGCATATTCTTTTTCTCATCTCTTGATTTGTATTTTCTTGCCAGTCAACGTTTGAGGCCCAAGTAGGAAAACATGGTGAATGGCTTTTTGCTTTTGCATTTGCCAAATTTGTCACCAACCCCCAACTAATAAAACATAATTAAGCATGAGAGTCCTCTAAATCTTGTCTTACATTTGCAATCGTACTCGAACTTCAAACAAAAGCTGCTCTCTATGAGCTGAAGATTACGCAGTCACACCAGCATCAATGAAGTCTTCCTCTTGCCACTTTTGCGATTGAAACAAAAAGGACAAAAGTTTATACATGGGTCCGAAATGAGCACAAAATGTTTAAAAGTACACACACAAAAATAATAATAATATATAAAATAGCAAAATAAAATAAAGGTTAATTGAAATACCCAAAAAGTTGCCCTAAAAGTAGATGAGTTAGAATGAAAGGCTGGAAAAAGAAAGATTAGATACTGCATTGTATGTCATGGAAGCGTTTGTTGATGGTCATCTAACCATTATGTGTATTTTGTATTTACAAAACAATAATTACATGACCATCAACAAACATATCCATGCATACAAAATAAACTTAGCCTAAGCCTCTCCAACCCTTGGCCAAAAGAACACATGTATGCTATAGGCAAGTAAACCAACAAATGTGGAGATGGGTCTCTCCAACATATACCATATAGGTCCCACTACAAGTATATGCTTGGGATATTCTTCATCTGCCAGAAGCATATACTTTCAGAATAATCCTTTTCTTCCTTCTCAGAGGTAAAGATGGGCGTTGAAAGTGTTGACTCATTCCACCAGAAATTCTCAGTACATAATAAAGGATCAATATGAAAGGAACTTTTATCCAAGTCCACAACTTGGATATCAGAAAACAGGGACAATGACATTTGCCAAATGATCTTACACTACATTACATGCATATGCATATGATACAACACGCATTATTCTACTTTGTTCTAACTGATCTGATCATTACTGGTAAGTAATAGCAAAAGGTATAATTAGCCGCATTATTGGGCAACCACAAATTAGTCTAAAATGAAAGCATCCAATCTAGTGGTCCCAAAATAGACTTTATGATCCAAAAACGTCTTTGGAATACTAAAGAAATGTTAAAAAAGGTCATACTCATGCTCAATATAAGACCAGAATTGTCCATGTTATCAATCCAAGGCAAACAAAGGCAGCCTTTTTCCAACCTATATGACCATTGCATATGCAGTATTGCACATCTCATGTTGAACTATAATTGCCGGCATTGGCGATGAAAAATAGTAGTGCTTTTGGCGATGATGGTGAAACGACAAATGCTACAGAATTAATAAGTGAGAATCTATGCAGACAACGCTCCATATGCGAATCAAGCGAATGCCCTCCTAGTGAAGCTTACCCCCGACATGACCGCATTTGATGATTCTGTTATTGCTGCTGCTTTGCAGTCTAGTCTGATTACGTGCCTTTGAGAGACAGAGGCGTTTACTGGGTGCTTAATATCAAAGGTGGCCAGTCCACGGAATACAAAGCCTATTTTGGATGGAATTCTTCTTCTATTTTATGCAAGCTCATGTCATGGAAATAAGACAGGAATGTTGTTTCCGAATACAACCTCGTTTTCGCTGTCATAATCATCATCGTCATTGTGTTTCTTGGGATAGTTTTTGATAGTAATCTTGTCCTAAATTGAAGCCCCAGGCATCAGCGTCTTCCTCGACAACAAGAGGGTATTGAGCCAAAAGGTCTTGCATTTTCCTCCTCCTCTCGGCAAGTTGATGTTGCTAAGGACTTCCCTAATCTTGCTTCGCCATTCGCGTCTGTCATCGTCAGTGATTAGATAAGGATGATTATTTGTGTTGTTGGGTTTGGAGTCTTCGTCGGTCTTCAGCATCACTAGAAGAATCTTGTGGAGGCATTCTTTAATACTAGTAATAATCTGCTACTTGTTTTGGAAATAAGATTAGGAAGAAGGAGAAGAAATTCACGCTGAGAGAGGCGTTGAGTTGGGTTTAGAGCAGAGGGACATGTACGAGCAGGATTAGGTTAAACCCCCCCAAAACCAAACCCCAACATCAGCAGTCAGCGCTAGACTTAGTCTAGACTAGACTAGACTACACAAGTTTGAGATAAGATAAAAATCATGTGCACAAATTCCCTGAACGCCTGCCGCTACCGGAATACAAATCATTTGACTTGACTCTCTGGGTTGGATACGATGCCCTTCAGCTTCTACACGTAAAATCGCAGTTTTGTCCTTCAAGTCTAATACCATTAATTTAGTGTATAAAACTTAAAAGCATAAATAGTCAAACTAAAAAAAAAAAAAAAAAAAAGCCTTATCATTATATCTTTTGCCATACTTTTAAAAAAATATATATATTTATTCATATCACATCTAAAAAAAATTATGTTATATTATTACTTATATTATTATTTTAAGTAGTGTTATAGTTAAACATGTAAATATGTTTTACATTTATAAAATCTAAGTTTCAAAATTAAATTTTATGAAAATTTTGTCATTTATTGTAGACTAAAAAACCTTAAAGAAAATTTTGTTTGAGAAATAAGTACAACGTACACTTCAATTTAATTTCGTGAATACAAGAGTGCCAATTTTACACTTTTTCCACACACGGTTTTTTTTTTTTTTTTGTTAAATATTTTATATTATCCAAGTCTCAACTTTACATATACTCATATTTCATAAAAGTTGTTTAGATTATACCTTTTTTTTTTTCCTCAATATTTTCCTGAGATTTGGGCATATATGGCCCTTTTTAGCGCGAGTCTTTAGTATATAACTCAGGTTTTGCAAAATTAAGAGAATGACCGACATTCCCATAACTTACCATACTAATTGAATTGAAAAGACAAAAATTTCACCCCTTAATAACATTTTTCTGAAACCCTAGCCTATCACTTCGTTTCTCCCATTTCAGCTTCATTCCCACTCTCTCTCCCACGCTCTCTCTCTTTGGCTCTCTCTAGCCGACCGCTCACTGATCTACCACTAGATCTCATAAAGTTTTAACTTATGAACTCAAAGTCTTCTTTCTCCATTCCACGCCTTATTGTATAGGGGACTACAAAGTTCTATTTATTGAATAGCCCTTTTATGTTGTTAGAGATCTCATTTCTATTCTATCTATTTCTATTTCTATATTTGAAAAGTTCAAAAATCATCATATAATAATCCAAAAATTGAAATAAAAACAAAAAGGGAAAGTTTATAATGACTTTTCAATCTTTTCTATTAGGTAATCTAATATCCTTATACATGAAAATAATAAAATCGGTCGTTGAAGCCGGATTCTATTATTGATTTTTTACCACACCCTCCATAAGACCCTTTCAACTCTTGCTTCTCCTGCTCATGTTATAGAAAGAGGAACTGAGAAAAAAATATTAGCAACAACCGGTTTTACTACAGGACAACTTATAACATTCCTATCGATCAATTATGCGCCTCTGCATCTAGCATTGGGTTGCCGGAGGATTGTAATTAATCAGATATTTCAGTAATTAAAACCTATAAAAGCAAACAATGTTAAAGAACAGGTACCCTAAAAATTAACAATGTTAAAGATAAGGTGTGTTAACAAGATGCCCCTGTAAAATTATCGCCGGTGCAATTCTTCCACTTTAAAATAAATTAAAGTAATAACACTTCTCTTAAGATAGATACTGTGTGTGCATATTAACACCGCAATCAAAACTCAACTCAATTCTTCAATTGTTCATTCTCAAGGAAATATATTCCTTGATTCACTCAAACTCTTAAATTGTATCCAATACGTTCTTGATATATTGAGCGCATTTCCCCAAGTGTCTGAAATCTCCTTTAATTTATATCCATCCAAACTAAAAAACTTGAGCAAGATTTTACACGACATTAATACCAATATCAATATATGAACCTTTCAACTGTCCAAAATTACCAGATTCTTGGTAGATATTCAACGCCTAGAACTCAACTGTTGTTTGAAAGAAAAGAAAATAAAAGGAAAAAAAAAAAAAAAGGAACAAGTTCACAGCAAAGTCAACTGCCCACATTAAAACACTAAATTATAATAACTATGAAGACAAGCAAGCGCATTAAAGAAATTTCATATTACAGTCCTCATTCCCAGCCAGAAGGAGGAACACCTTCAAACCCAGCTCCGGCAATTGAAGGCGGCGGAATCGCAGGATCCCACCCTTCTCCTAAAGGTGCTGGAGCTGCCAGTCAGATTAAGCAAATGTGTTTGAAGACAAGCATAGACAACAAGCAAACACTTGAGTTTAATTTTTATGCAAAGAGATTTTGTTACCTGCTGCATCCACAGTCCAGCCGTCAGCAGGAACAGGGGGGATGATGGGATGAACATCTGCTGGCCATGAAGCATCAGCAATCTGAGAAGGCCACTGGTCAGCAGTAAGGCCACCAATAGTGGCAGCGGAATAATCAGCAATACCATAGTCAGGGGCGGGCGTGACAGCTTCTTCGTCTTCATGTTGCTTGGCCTCCTCAGGGTCCCTATAGAAAAATAAGACCACCATAACATCCCAGGAGTGACCAGGATGAATGGTGCCGCGCATTTGCAAGACCATCCTGGCCAAGAGCCAAAAGAGACATCCGATGCTGTGTTTGCCCTTGTTGTTGGCAGGAATCCCAAGTCAACATATCTCATGGGAGAATCGGTGTCACAAAAAGCAATGGTTGGTATATTACCAAGAGCAGCCTCCTTAATGGGCTGATGATCGGTTCTAGGATCAGTTAGAATGAGAAGACGAGGTTCGTTGAAGGAAGTCTGCAGTTGATTGGTGAAAGTGCCAGGAGTATGCCTGCCGGCAATAGCATGAGCACCAGTGTATTGGGCAAACTTGAGGACAGCTCTCTGACCATAAGGCCTTGCTGATTGGACTATAACGTCTTGTGGGTTCTCAATTGCTACTCTAACTCTAGCTGCCAACTGTAGCTTTTCCCAAGTTTTACCCAGGTTGATGATGTATATTCCTATCCATTATGTTTTGATCTTAATATTGTTCTTATTATCACATACAAGAGAAGCACTGACATAAATCAAATAAATTTAACTAGCAGTCAACAATCAATCAATCAATCAAATCAATTTGCATTGGGTTATAAAAGAGAACGTTATTTAAAAAAAAATAATACATGATTTAGGTTTGCCGTCGTTGCGGCGCTTGAAGACATAGCGATCCATTTAAAAGTCGCAGTTCTTGGTGCCGAGATAGACTTCCGCCGCCAACATCATCTGTATGTCCGCCTCCTTCTGCGACAGCTCTCGCCCGCTCGCCATGTCTGAGAGGTTTCAGAGGTTTTTGAGGTCTGAGAGGTTTGATGTTGAGTCTTCCCCTCCTTCTCTCTTGCTATTCTGCTCTTCTTCACCTGCCACTTTGCCCCACTACACTTGTAAACCCGACTCTTCTACATGGGCTCCCCAACCCCCGCCCCACTCACACTAGCCCAATCCAACCCACAAAATTTTATTTTCTTTTTCTTCTAAGAAAATCTTAAAGAATTGTAAATACAGCAACTTTTTTAGGGAAGAGCCCCAAC